>WYDK02118158.1:2996458-3011155 GCA_009867345.2 Toxicodendron radicans
GAATCTTGTATTCAAGTCGACGAGAGAAGCAACTATTGAGATTACCCAAAAAAATAATGTTTGATTTGTTGAACAAAATATAACAAATAAAGGGATACAAAAGTTGTGAATTTTGATTCACAGATTGGCAAAAAGAACACAAGCGATTGATATAAAACAAATATAACTTTTCCAAATTTGTTCATGGATAGAGTTGCAGTGAGTCTTACAACAGCCAAAAAAAAAAAAAGATAAAAAAGATAAAAAAATTAAAAAATGATATGTAATTACAGTATTTATAACAAAACAACATCAAACTGTCTCTCTCTTTGTGGGATTTTTATGAGGAAATTATGCAGCCTGTTCAATCCCCTTCCTTGTGTTTACACAAATCTTTCTACAACTGCACAATGAAAAAAATACCCATTATTAGTTAAAGCCATAAAAATTACTGACATGTTTTCCGATAACATAAAACGTCACACTTATAACATTAAAACGTCATATCAACGACATCCGACGTCGGTCAAAATATTACAAGTGTGATGTTTGTACATTGGCAGAAACCCGTTGATCCGGCAAAGTTACCGAGCTTTTTTTAGGGGATGTTAATGAAAGAAAGTGAAAACTCACCAGTGTGTTTACATGGCTACAAATTATGATCTTATAGGGAACTTAATTATGTGTTTATTGACAAGTAGTGAAATGGGAATCCTGCCCAACAGCTCCAAGCATTCTACAAGTTATTTCCATCAATTTCCCTGCAATTTGCACAATTAATTAAACAAAATTATTATTATTAAGTCAACTCAAATAAAAAATATCAACAGTAGATTAGATGAATTAATTAATGCATAAGTCATTAGACAACTAATCAAAATCATATAAATTAATTAATTAAACCCTAAAAACCCTGGCCCATCTTATGCACTACAATAAATAAAGACCAAAAAAAAAACCATGCCAGCTGAGATTACAGATGAAAAAGCTAATTACTAATAATAAGGTGTGGAAAATGAAGAGATTGCAAGCTGTTTTTGGGTGGTGGGGCATCAAAAGAATGTGGCTGCCATGGCACGGCACATTCTAAACCCTAGAATTTTTATCACATGGCCTCATTGGTGGCAAACTGGAAAGCAAGAAGAACAATTGAAGATTGGGAAATAGTTGTTACCCACTTCATAAGAAACCTTATTATAATTCTCTTCTACCTTGTGACTAAGTCCATTCAATTTATCATATCTTTATCACTTTTTTAACTTATCACCGACCACTTTGTGTACCTAAACTCTTCTTTAGAATTGCTCCAAACTATTCCCCAATTCAACCTAACCCCAAATTTACCTAAAATGTGAAAACTACTACCAAATTCTTGACCCGATAACTTAAATATTGATCTGATAATGTTATCAGACAACCAGAATCAGAACTTTTACACATTGCATAATTTAATTATGGGTCCGACGGGTTTATTAGAAGTGGTTAGAGTTGGCATTAAAATGACTATTTCTAACTTGTCCAGGGTAAATCGATTCTCCACACCGACTCCCCGTCCCGACCGACGTGGAGTGCGCCTTGGTTGGGATGGGACTCCCCGCGTCGCACTCCTCGTCAGTCGGGATAAGGAGTCGGTATGTATGTAGAATCGGCAAGTGTAGTATCTAACTTTCTTCTAAAATGATTGGATTTCGTTGAATCAATGACTGATAAACTTGTTTTCCAATAATCTAACCTCCATTCACAACTATGATTATTTCGTGTCACTAAAATGAACCTATAATCAAATTTATCTCTACTTGAAAGAGAACAATTGACACTAAATTTAACAAATTAAGTATCCATACCTCTTCTTGGCTTGGTCACAACCTTCACATTTGCCGGTTTTGTTACCGTGGGAGTTTCCTCCTCCGGGAACAAAACCGCATCAACTCCCTGCACGGAAATCCGCCCGTCCGTATAAATATCCGGGTCAAACAAATAGGCCGATCCATCACCAGACCCGAATTTCACGGACCCATCAGCCTCTTGCGCCGTTACTGTATGCGGTAACCTTAACGTATCGTACTTCACTTTCCCGAATCTCCTAACGGCGTTATACATACTCTCCTCCGTTTGGTACTCCGGAATTATATGGTAGTAAATAATCTGCTCCGGAGCGCCCGGTTCGCTAAGCTGATCAGTCGTCAGCTTAGCCATGGCTTCATCATTCGGCGCGAGAACCGTTAAGACGTAACCCTCCGAAACTAGCCTTCCCATTTCCGTCGCTAACGACGTTAAGTTTACCAGAATATCCGCCATTTCGTTATAACCGCCGTAATGTAACAGCGTGTGGATGAAGTCCTTCACTTGCTTCTCGCCGTTAAAGTGCCCGCGTGGCCCACCAGGTCCAGGAGCCGGTGCGGGGGCCAGCGATGGACCCGGAGCCATCGCGTCATAAATGGGAAGAACCGGAGGGGCCCCCGCTGGAACCGGAGCGGCCGGTTTCTTCAACCTGTGAGTCCTCGGATCCACCTCCGGCGCACCTTGAGGAAGCACGGCGGCTATTGACTGGAGACTACGGCGGCGGTTGAAGTCTTCTTGGACCGATCGGGGAATTAACAGCCTTTCGATTCCGTGGATGATTCCATCGGGTCGGATCACGTCATCGGGTCGGATAATCTCGGCCGAACCAATTGCCTTTTTCCCCGAACTCTTACTGGTTAAGTGAACGAAATTGTTGCCAAGAGTGTTGTGCTTGGTTGACCGGGGTTTTTTCTCATCTGGCCATTCAGAGGATCCGATTCGTTTGGGGAGAATGTGGAACATCAAGAGGGTTTGAAGAGACTTGAGGTTACCTGGTTCAAGCAAGAACCGTTTGAACTCCGGGTCGAGTTCGCGCTCCAGGGCTTCATTTCTGGGGGCAAAAATGGTAATATTGTGTTTCCCAACAGCTTCTTCAAGAGTCTGTAAGAGAAGCGCTTTCTCAACGAGTTCAGCTAACTCAGTGTAATGTGAGTCGAGGAGAGCGACGAGAACGGAGTTGGAGTTGATTTGGCCGGAAGAGGAGAGTGGCTTCTGCGGCAATGTGGCAGCAATGGAAGCGGTGGCGGAAGAAAGAAAGATTAGAAAGACGAAGAAGAAAATCTTGGAAAGGGAGCCACCATAGATGTTGAGATCCATGGTGCTCAAAAATGGGGAAGAGGAAGAAGAACAATTTTGGAGAGGTGAAAGATTGATATGAAGAAGATGGTGGGTAGACTGACTGGTTGGCTTTGTGGAGGGTAATGAATGAATGAAATGGAGAAAGAAAAAGTGTGTGAGAGTGAGTTGAGAGTTACTGTAATTGTTGTGAATATGTCGTGCTAATGTTGTGTCGCTATAATTTTTGATGAGGTGATGCGTTAATATTATTGGGATGAAGAGAAAGGACTTTGAGGCTGTATCGAGTGTTGAGACAGCCTGGATGAGGGGACCACACGTCTATTTTGTCATGTCACTTGTGGGAACTGGGAACCAACCCTAGTGGCTTTGAGTGAGTTGTTTTCTTTGGCTTTAAGCTCTGAGCCGTTGATTGTGCTCTCTCTTTGACTTCTTTGGTTGGGAGATAAATTAATGGTGAAAGATAGATTTTGGCTTTAAAATTTTACTACAATAATTTAATTTCAATCTTAATTTAAATAAATAATTTTCAACCTTAAATTAATTAATAATGTAAGGGAAAAATTTAGATATTATATCATGATTATAATTATGATAAATAAGTTTTAAAATTTAATTTATCTATATATTGTGAGGAATCTTATATGAAAAAGTATATTTGAAAGGTCTTGGATTTATAAAAAAAAAAAAAAGGAATGTTTTGGATTAAGAGATGATGATTTTCTGATTTATGTTTAAAAATAATTTTGATATTATTAAAAAAATAATTACTAACTTTAATGTCTTGTAAATAAACCTAATTTACCAAAATAATTAAAAAAATTGATTACCAAACAATCCACTTGCTTTAATAACAAACAAAAAAGACTTTTGGTTGTTAATGACAAAGATTAAATTATGATTAATAAGAAGAGCGACTGAGCGAGTCATGTGATGTGAGGAAGCCGAGACCAAAACTTCAGATGCGGATGTGACTTTGATTCATTAAAGAGGAGGTGTCGGTGTGTGAAAATGAATAAATGCCCTTGTTTCTACGCAAAGCTTATTTCCCTGCGTCGCTTCCAAGCGCGCGTGGCGTGCGTGAACTTTAGAGCCATCAAACGCCGACCTTTCGCCCACCGTTAGATTGTTTGTCACCATCAACTGACCGCATTGCTTTGCCAAACAAAACGTGAGTTTTGAGTTATTACCCTCTTTGGTCTTCTCTTTTATTCTAGAAAAAACCATTTTAAATATTTTATTCTATTTATATAAGTCACACTTGTTTAGTTTTTAAGAATTACAAAATCCCACGGCCACCTCACTTTTGATTTGAAAATTAAAGTTTTTTTAATTTATTTATATTCAATAATAAAGTCATTTCTTTTATCGTATGCTTCAATAAAAGATCTTAAATTAATGTCCTAATTAATAAAAATATTGTAAATTTTATTAAAATAAAATATAAATAACATGGTATATTTGTTCTAAGGCTTTCATTTCTTCCCAAATATAATCTTTGCGTAATTTTTAAACTGAGGGTCAGAGTCATAGAAGATTTTTAAGTCGTTTAATATGTGTAATTAGACTTATGAACAAATTTTTTTTTGTCATTCTATTAATTTTACAGCACAGAAATTTATATATATACCATAATAATTTGGATAAAATTATAATCCATTCGATATGTAAAATTAAATAGATTTTCTTAAAAAAAATCAATAAAAAAATTAAGTTATTTATTATATGTACATAATTCTTAATTTCTTTTTTTTTTCTATTTTCTTCTGTTTTTTATTTTTTAATGCTGGATCTTACAACAAGAAAAAAAAAATGAAGGGCCCATATATCTTTGGATTCCAAAGGTACGCGTGGATGATGTTTATGATTGAATAAATGTGTTGGAGGTTCTTTGTCGCCTTCTGAATTTAATAATTGTCACAAATTAAATTTCTAAAAATTAATAATAATTATAAATAATTTTAAATATTACGATAAATTATTATTATAATTAATGCTTTTATGGCATATATTTGAAAATTGTGAGGATTTTTCTTTAACCACAACCGACACCATTTTATTATTATTATATTTTGGTATGTAAAGTTTTAAATTTTGACTTTATTTAATTTTTTGACATTTTTTTTTGGTTTCTTTAAAATAAAATTTATTAGTAAAAATATCCTTAAATTCACCATCCCTGTATTTTTAATATAAACCATAATTAATTAATTATGAATATTAACCTCACTTAAATAAACCAAACTAACTACAAATCCTTGTTAAGTAAATTGAATTAATTATAAATTTTTGACTAAATTAAACGCATTGCAAATTCAAGAACTAAAGTGAGTTAATAACAACCTTCAAGCACTAAATTGAGTTAACTAAAATAAAAAATAAAAAAATTTGAGTTACGAATAAGAAAAACAAGATAATTGGTACATATTATTTCAATTGGTCGAATCTCTTGAGATCGTATAAAATTTTTTGTATCCAAGTCTTGCTCGAATCGGGTTTTCGGGTTTCGATGATATTCATAAATTAAAAAAAAAAAAAATATATATATATATATATATATATATATAAAGTAGAAAGAACACTATTTTCTTTTCACCTTTACCTTCTTCATGTAGTTTAATTTGCAATTACTTCCTTCAACTAGAATTGATGCAATCAAGATTGCTTATGTTATGGGCTTGGGCTTTATTTTTGGCCCACCATTTTGTGAAATGGGCTCGTAAAAGGCCTCAACGATTCCAAACTCAATAAAAGGATAATGGTGCTAACTACACCTCATTTTTTCCTGAGTACACCTACGTTTTATATTCCAAATTATGTGGACTTGTTTCAATATAATATTAATTTTTTAATTAATTTATAAAAGTTATTACTTTTAAACAAGTTCTATTGTATAACATATATTCATGAATATTCATTATTTACATTAAACTAATAAAATATATTTACAATAATGCTAGAGGTACAATTAAATTTACAAAGATTTATTGTACAAAGTGATGTGACAGAAGATAAATGGAAGAATGAAAGAAAAAGTCAAACTCATTATATTCACTCTTCTATTTATCTCCTACCATATAACTTTGTACAAAAAATCTTTGTAAATTTTTTTGTACCTTTAACATTACCCATATATTTAAATGATCTCAAGATATCATTATTTAATCATCCGTGTATTTTTTACTTGTCCCATGATTGACATGCAATCGCCACCTTCATGATTTATTACATATGACAAACAACCGTAATCGCATGATTGACCACATGTGACATATAATCGTCCCATGATTGATGTATAATAGCGCGATGATATATATAACTCTCTAAGGTAAGGACTTAAAGTTTTATTTTCAAAAGTTCCACCATCCAAAAACCATTTATACTAACATGGCAAATAAATGTCAACTTTCTTCTAAGAAAAACTAGTTCTCAACATCAGTGTTTTAAAGCCCAGCTTGGTTCGGTCGGTTCAATTGGGACCCAGGGCCTTCACTACACCGGGTTACCAATTTCAATTGTTCATGTCAGACCCTAGAGAGGAGAGTGACGATCAGCGAGTAATTGGTGGTTGAGATGTTGGGGGTTTTGAAGAGGAATGACCGGTGAGTTGAAAGGTGACGACAAAGGTGATTTTCGGTGAGTGAAGCGATCGTAAATAGCAAAAAACTAGTAGTGACAACAATGGGCTGTTGCCGACGACTAACGAAGCGAATGAGGGTGGGGTTAGATGAGTTTGGTCAGGAAGCTGAGGAGAGTGTTTTCGTGATGATGAGGATGTTGTCACCAAAAACAAGCCTATTTGACTTGGGTTGTCGATGCTGGCGATGGTGTTTTTACCCATATCACAAGGGTGCTTTTGTTAAATTTTAAAACTACAAAAACTGAAATATCAAACTTTTTGGATTGATAGTTAAACTGATGGTCTAACCTATTAAACCAGTTAAAATGAGACCCAGTCGCCTGACCAGGTCATTGACCGGTTTCAGTTTGAAAACACTGCTCAACATCTTGGCAATGCTTAGAGACGACAAATCTGTCTAGAAATTAAATATGTAGATTTATATATAAATAAGTTGAAAACATATTGAACTTTGACACTATAAAATGCAACAGAGTTTACATTGAAATGGTGCCAAAAGTCTTAAGCCTCCAGACACAGTTACATATATTTCTGCCCTAATTTTGGGGTTACATATATTATACATTTAACAAATTTACATTACATAAATTCCCATTTTTATAAAGGTTTGTCCAGATAGAAGCTCTTTCTTAAACTTCCTCTCTCTTTTATTTTCTCATTCAGACCACAATCACCATGACCATGCCTGATTAGCAAAGCATCTTTCTCCTCAGCATGTCATTTCTGAAGAAATGGGTTTACAACCTGAAAAAAAAAAAAAAAAAGTTAGAACGACGATACGATGTTGAATATATTGTAGACATTCATTTGTAGATTACAGAACTTTACAAGTTCTGAATGTATGCATTTGCTGACCCAACGGCATATCGAGTTTTTCATACAAATGATTCATACTAACTGATTTGGCATTATGACATGATTACACAAAATCTACATTTAGTTATAGATTTTACTCCGCATTGGCTTATATGTGTAGTATTCAATCTATGCATATGCCAACACATCTAAACAAACGGCCTATGAGAGGGAAAAATAATGAAATCAGCTTAGTCACGGCTGTTGTCCGTGGGGTGTGTGTCCACGTCCTGACAATCACACCATACATGCAGGAATAATCGACTGAACAGAGCATTCAAAAATCACTACAGGGACTGTGGCCAGCATTTATCAGTAATAGTAGAACATTGTAACTATGTTCTTCTAGGATTGAGGCTACTTGTTGAATCAGAAGATTCCAAAAACCGAACTGAATAATTGAAAAAAATTAAAAAGAACAACAGCAACATAATGAATACCTTCAAAGATGAAATGCTGAGGACAGATGCATTGCTGAAACAATGTTTGACAACTTAACGTGAAATTGAACTTGCGGCACAAGGAGCTGGTGCATTGCTGTTATTCAAAGGGCTTTCTCCATGGTTCTCCGTGTTATTCTGGTTGTTCAGCTCCGTAACAACACAATCAGCCGAAAGATCTGATACAGAAGCTTGACTAGCTGTATTATTTTCTCTAGAAACAAAATGGTCTGTCACATGAGATACACTAGAAATTCCAGCATTTTCTGTCCGAACTTCAGAACCAAGACCAGACACGGAATTGTTGCGGGAGAAGAACCTCTCTTTCCACCCTCTTGTGCTTCTGGATATTGACTCTTTGTATCTTCAATTTAACAAGCATTACATAGGATTTAGCAATACATTCAAAAAAAAAAAAAAAAAAAAATGTTTGCATTAAAAAATAGTTGTAACTTGTTATGAGTTTGGAGAAATAAGAGTTGTTTCATAAAATTACCTCACAGAGACCGCATTAAATCTAGATTTAAGTGACTCTGAAAATGACTGAAAATCAGATGGACCTGCTCTATCTTGACTTTGAGGCGAGGAAAGACTAGAAGTGCTTCTGTAAGCAAAAAGATCAAAAAACATTATAGATAAATAAGTGTCTGCGCTGTATAGTGGAAGATCAACAAACTAACACATGGGAAAGAGAGAAGGAAGTCAAATCTACCGATTATTAAAGGAAACACCACGCCTATTTGGTGGCACTAAAGTAGATCCTGAAGTAGAAGAAGAATGTTGACCAGTATGTATGGGACGAAACTCCAGAACATGCTGTGATGAGTCATCGCCACGAGATGGAAGCGGTGTGGATGGACTAGCTGCAGAAATTACAGCTGGTTCAGTCACTCCGCCGGCCTGAGTCAAAGAGGAAGAAACAGGACCAGAAGGCTGCGCATCAGGATGTGTGGAAAATACAAAGAAGTGTGGACGACCATGAGCGGATGACCGACTCCTATGGCCTTCCCGCCCACCAAGACGGTGGGCCCGGCCCCTTCCCATTGCAGCAGCAGCAGTCAAGTGCTGAATTATGCGCTCCTCAAGTTCAGCATCATTTGCACCTACAGGTAACTGCACGACAGTGCAAGAGAATTACTTATTTTTTCTTGGAGGCCACATCTTGTAACACGTTTCATGAATAATTTATAATATAGAATGTTTGAACAAATACTGATAAGCAAACGTACGTGTTGCAATTCAAAATTGCCGAGGGTAGGATGGTGAAAGATAGTGGTATTTCTTTGTGGAGCAACCCTAAAGTTCCTTTCACGTTCTACTGCTTCAAGCAATTCTTGACTGCCATCATATGCATGTTAGAGAGCTTGATTGAAGTCACACGGATATAAAAGTTTGAAATTAAATGCCAAAAACAATATTTACCTGGTAGGATCCTTCAGGCTAATGGCCTGCCAACACATGGGACATTGAGAGCTTCTCTGGCACCTACAATTCAGAAATCAGTGTTAAATTTGTGAAGTGTTTCGTTTCATTTGGAGTAATATGTCACTAACAGTCAGTCACCAGAGCAATTAGGTCTTAACTTCTCCCATAATTTAAGAAATGTTTGATGAAAAATGACTTCTAACTGAAAACTAAATAAAACAACTTATCCGATCAAAAAACTGTACTTTCCCCACGAGTTTGAAATATTAAAATCAGAAAAAGATCTGCAATCATTATGCAATCAACAAACTTGACAGTTAAACAAGAAACAACCCAAACTTTTGAGTTTCCATAAGTATAAATGAATCGATTCCTTGCTCTAGTAGTGTGTAAGGATGAGAGAGAGACATGAACCACAAACTAATTAACAAATTAATGAAAAACAAGGAAATGAGAAAATGAAATTAAATCAAAGTTACGATTATAATTGTGCCGAATTACAAATAAGGAAGTCTATAAGCACTTAAAACATTGGAGGTTGTTGAAAAAGAATCTGCATGAACATCAAACACAAATCTAATGACGTCAATTCGTTTGGGCCATTTGGCCTCATATGAGAATTGAACAAAAGTCTGTTAAGCTATACTCAACCATCTATTCAAGAAAAGATAAAATGATAAATGGTTTGAAATTTAGAAGGAAAGCTTGGATTTATTCAAAAACGTTGCAAGAAAATAAACATTTATAAAATACTTCACACTAAATGAATGAAACCAAAAATGTATGAACAAAGTTGACAAACAATAGTTTGTGAGAATGATTGAACTGAATGGCATTCAGATGATGAGGTTATATAAGAACCATGAATGTTAACAAGATAACAGTATAACAGTTTAAGATATAATTATACCATTCTAGAACACATTGGAGGTGAAACTCATGCTTACAAGTAGTCACCTGCACGACAATAGACATTGTAAACATGAAGTTCAGACGAGCCTCTATACAATATAATCACATCAAATGATGTAGAAAAGTGTTTTGAGAGGTAGGATAAACAATTTAATATAAAGCAATTCCGCACATCCCAAATGATATGGCTCTAATCAAGTATTGTCATATTATTTGCCATCTCATTTCATCATCCAAATGGCATTAATCAATTAATGTCATATCCTTACAATCTAGAAAATTGGAATGCAAACGTCAGATACATAGCCTTATTCTTTTATATATCTTACCGTTGATGGGTCAATTTCAGAAAAATCTTCGAGGCATATACTGCAAGCATCATCACAGGCATCTTGTATCCCACCTTCTACAAAGGCCGCAGCTGATGTCAAATGACTATCAGGCTTAGTGACCTCTTCCATCTCTAGAACCTTCAAAAAAAAATCCGGAATACCTCAATTTAGCACTGCAAACTAAAATCTAATATTCCCTCAAGTTCTACAAAAATTATCTGTCGATATAGAAACTGCATATCAAAAAATACATTACTCTAACAAGAAGAGGCAGTCACATTCTCAATGTAATAATTATTTCAGCTCCTAAATTTGTACATAAACTTTGATACATCAATACTGAACCCAACACTTCATAATTTTTTTAGCTCTATCAAGTCATATCCTCGGTTAAATTGCAGGGAATCATTTCTTTATGCAAAAAAAGCACCTCTTTATTAACTTCCATTAACTCTTTTTACATCAAAACTAACAAAAATGTAACAATTTACCCGAAAATTAGAATAAATAAAGTGCATCCCAAACATATTCAATCAAATGGAAGCAGTGAACATTACTTCGAGGAGTAAGGGAGTTTCAGGTATCCCCAAACACAAAACCATCTGGGTAGTAAAATAAAAGAATCTGAATTCTTTAATTAGAATCAAACCTTCGTTGCCTAATGAAAATTTGTTTCACAGGTCAAATACAAGCTAACTGCCTTCAAAATTTCCCATATAGCAACATAACATGCTGATTTTCACCAAAATATTCATAGAACAAATATCTATATAACATTGGTGACTTGGTGTAATATCTCTATGTGCCAAACAGTCTAAATCAAAGGGAGACCAAAAAAAAAAAAAAAAAAAAAAAAACTTTTAATTCCAATTGTAAAAAGTTTCACATAAATTTCCTTAAAAGAAACAAACTTAACATATTTAAAGGATACAAATTGAGCAAAAACAGAATAAAGGTTAAAACTTTAGCAAAAATTAAACAAACTCAGATAAGAAATGGATCTTAATAATAAAAAACAAGACAAAAATCCATAAAATAAAAATAAAAAGGTTAAATCTTTGAATTACCTCCAAAAAGAAAGTGGAAAAGCTCCAGAAATGGATGGATTAGAAGATCAGGAAATGCCCATGAAAGAGAGAGACGAGAGCTGTGGATCAAACCTAGAGATCCAAACACAAGAAATCAAAATGAAAAATAATGAGAAAATAAGAAAGATTGAAAGATTGATGATTGATGATGATGAGTAATTGATTATTATTGTAATTGATAAAAAGAGAAGAACATAAAGTTCATGAACAACTTTACCTTTAATTATGAGTTTGGTTTGGTTTGGTTTGGTCTGTTTTTAGTTTTGTTTGTTAGTTTGGTTTGGTTTGGTTTTATATTGTGTTTGGATGTGTTGGAAAACAAATCCACCACCACAAACACAACTCACCTTCACCTCCCTTCCCTGAAAAAAATGGTCTATTCATTCATGAATTGGGATCTTATCTCTTCTCATTTTGATAAGTATATTCTTTCATTGATTAACTGCCCCCACTACTTTTTATTTTATTTATTTTAGTTTGAGATAATTTTTTTTATATAGTAGAGGGTTGATTGATGCAATTATATAATACATTAAATTTATAACATGAAAATGACAATATGTGATAAAATAATGTTATGTTTACAATTAAATCATATAATTAGATAAAAAATATAGGACATAATAGTTATTTTACATGAATTTTGTACAATTTTTATCTAATTATATGTCTAGTTTGTAGGTAAAAAACATATAATATAATAGTCATTTTACATGAATTTTGTACAATTTTTGTCTGATTATATATCTAATTTGTATGATTCAATTGTAAGCATAACTTTATTGTTTGTGATATAATAGATTTATGGGAAAAAATATGTCCACTTCCCAAATTCTTTAATATTGAAAGTCATATTTGCAATATTAAAAATTATATTTTATAAGAATATGAGTTTGATAAAGATTTATTGATAATAAATAAATCGAATTTTGTATTCCTTTTTTTTTTTTTTTTTGTCATTTGTGGTATTGAAAATCTGTGAAATATTGAATAGTAGTACAGGACAAATTTTTATAACATTACAAAAAATATATATATTTATTATTTATCTTAGATTTATTATAAATTTGACATTTTCAATTTAAAATTTTAATATTTTTATTTTCAATTTCAATTTCAAATCCAGTTTTCTGCTGATTGGCTAAAAAGATTTTCAATTTGATACATTTAATAATTTGGAGAAAATTATTGACACTACTTATCATAACTATTTATTTAATAATTTATTTAAGAAGAAAAAAATTGGTTGGTTGGTCAACAAATGTGGTGGGTGCCTTCTAATGGGCCACTTTCTCTTCTTCAATTATTCTACAATATATTATATTTATATATCTTGATATGTAATTTGGTTACATGAAAACTATTAACATCTGAAAATTTCACAAAAATCTCATATTTTTAATAAATTATATTAAACTTCATCAAAGATTTTATTAAAAATAAAATTCCTCTTTACTAAATTAGGAGGTGATCTATTAGTCTTGAATATTAATATTGAGCCTTAGTTATCGGTTTACGGTTTACGGTTTTAGGTCAAGAAACTCAATGTATATCAAAGTTAAAGGTTAATTAATCACCCAATCTTGGGTTGGTTTATCGTTGTATCCATTAATCGCTCAATGTAACTCAATGTTTATTGATAATTATATGTAAAAAAATTATAAAATTAGAAGAGTCAAGATCTTTGACAATTAGGAGGACCCAATAAGAAGCAAACAAAGACTTAATATAAAGAAAATGGAGTTGTCGTTCTTAATTATGTTGATTAATTATAAATACCAAATTTTCACCAAATCTTGCTCTTAATTGGTTAGTTTTGTTGTAGATCACCTATAAATTCTTTTTGTATTTTTTTTTATTATCATCTGAAAGTACAATGTTTAGATGTGGTAAGCCTCCGACTAATTAATTAATTGTTAGAATTGGTCAAAAGCTTTTTAAATTAAGACACTTGTGACTACATTTCACAACACATTTCAATAGACGGAGGTAGTGGTGGAAAAAAACCAGCCGACCCCGGCCACATGTCCGGGCTGGATTGGGCCTGCACAGGTGGGTTGGAGGGTGGACCTTATAATTGCGGGTTAAGGATCGGGCCGGGCCGGGCCACTTTTTTAATATTTTTAATTTTATAATTTTATAATTTTTATAATTGTGTTAAATTTTTTTTTTTTTTACTTTCAAATATCAATTCAATTAGATTAATTTTCTTTAGTTGATACTTAACACTTAACATTTCAAATATTAATTCAATTTAATACAATTTAAATTGTAATATAAGAAAAAAAAATAGATCTATTCATTTATTTAAAAACAAAATAAAAAATAAAAAATTACAACAATTATTGCTTCATTAAAAACCTCACCAAGAAAAACCCAATTGGGACAAAGCTTGATAAGGAAAAAAGAGTGCAATAATTGACAGTTATTTTACAAATTACAAAAATACAATTTACAAAACAACTATTTTGAGGGTTGACTAGCTAAGATCTCCCTCATATGTATAATCTACATTACAATATTTAAATAATTCTATTAAACTTTCGTCGAGAACCTTGTATTAACCACGATAGTGCAACCGTTTCCAATCGGGAAAACATGTGATGACTTCAATCATTTTTTGTAAAAGTTTAGTCCTCATTTCCGACAAAATTCTTCCACTTGCACTCAAAGTTTGTTCGGATGAGACGGTAGAGACAAGAATGGAGAACATATCGAGGACAAGTCTAGATAGTATTGGGAAAATGACTCTTCTGGTTTTCTAATAACTCAAGACATCAAACGTCTCAACCTCAGTTGGATATGTTGGTACCACGTCAGGGGTTCCCAAATACTGATTAAGCTCACTAGATTGTACTAGATTGTATATGTATGGAGGAGGAGGAGGA
>WYDK02118158.1:3147846-3161584 GCA_009867345.2 Toxicodendron radicans
ATTGTTGAAAGGAAATATGCTTTAATTTTCATATATATATATAAATATATATAAATATATACTCACAAAATTAAAAAGTAAAAATTATTATGAAAAAAAAAACTTTAAAAATCAACAAAAAAAAAAAACAAAAAATTTACTTTTGTAAATAAAATCTAAATCAATTTTTTTTCTATTTTCAATTTTAATATATACTTATTTTTTTATTTATATAAAATATGGACATGAACATCCAATGATGATCATCATGGAGATGAAGAGATGTGTGGGCTCAGTTTTTTTTTTTTTTTAAATGTTAATGGGCCCCCATTATGCAGTGTCCCAAGGAGACAATTTATTCAACAGCAATCATTTGAACTTGGGATCTTATTAGAGTTTTTCTTTGCATTAATGTTTTAATAATTATATACTAATAATTGTAAAGTTGATTTATTTTTCACCTTAATAATCTCATGGGCGTTTGAAGTTTAATAATTTCTTTAATTTTTTTTAATTAATTTTTAAAAAACCGTTAGGGCTCATGAGGCTTAACGGTATCTTATAACATAAGGAATTAACCGTTACAAAGATTTAATGTATGAATGTGTTTTTGTGCTCATTCAAATATCATTTACATGAGCATTTATGTTAAGTTGAAGGGATCCAAAGCTTACAAATTAACCTAAACTCTTATTTGTCAGCGATGTATCCATGTGTCAATAATATAATACGAGAAGATACATTATTTAAAATAAATAAATAAATACAGTTAATGACTTTAATCTCCTTGATGTTTGATTAAATGACAAAAACCCATGAGATTTCTAATATATATAACCATTATCTTGCAGTTCATTAAGAACAAGAGGATTTATATTATTTTTGTTATTTAATCAAATAAAATGGGGTTGAATTTTATTGGAAAAACTAATAATGGGTCGGTCGAGTGGTAAAGGCATGAGACCAAGAGGTTTGTTTCTTCTGTGGTTTTAGGTTTGAATCACAAGAACGATTGTTAATATTGTTATCCATTGACCGCAGAGCTTATTCTGTGTGCGTAAACTGATCCGAACAGTTCAATAAAAAAAAAAAAAAAAAAATTTATTAAAAGCAATGGAAGTTGGGTAGAGGTTAAAAAGTGAAAGATTTGGAGAAGATTTTAGACACAAAAGGAGAAGGTGAAAGGAAAGAGAAGATAACTAAAAGAGGAAAAGTCTTGTTAAGAAGCAAGGGAGAAGAAGACAGTCAATACTAGTAATCATAAAATGTTTGTCAGCCTTGTCTGTCTCTGCATGTGTTTGTGAGGTGGGTGGGTTTTCTGTCACTCTTTCTTTCTCATTTAAAATCCTCTTTTACATCTTCAATTTCATCCACCAAAGAAATCCCATGCTATTAAGTTTTAGATTTTATAATAAATAATACTGAGGATAATTTGATAATATTTACTAACTTACAATAGTGTAACTTTAACAGTTCATAACAGGAGATCCGATTTTTGTTATTTAAAAAATCTAAAAGGAATTTTTGTTATCATATCTTGGGTTGTGAAAAAACTAAAACAAAAAATTCAACCGAATAGAACCGAAAAAACTGGTTTTTTTAAAATTGGTTATTCGGTCAGTTCAAAATTTTGGTTGAACAAGGTTACCTAGTTCGGTTACAGATTCAAAATTTGTGATTGGTTGTGATTCGTAAGTTTAGAACAAATTGGAAAAAGCTACTTCTAGAGTTGCGGTGTGCGATTTTGAACTCCATTGAAAAATTTATGTATTTTTACTGTTTTATTGGGACTTATTTTGTTGTTTTATTAGGGCTGTTTTTTGCTATTTTTCTGTACTTTTTGTGTTGGTTATTGGTTATATATCTTATTTTCATGTATGAAATATTGCCTTTAAAAAAATTAAAATGTTTTATTTTATTTTTATAACCGATTCAAAACCAGATAACCAGTTAATAAGCATAAAAAAATTAAATAAAAATGATTATGTTAATTAGTTTACTTATAATATATGTAATTTTTTTAATCATAAATAATAAATTATAATGATTAAAAAAAGCTTCCAAAAGAATGAAAATAAAGTGGCATAGGGTTAACTTTGTTAGTGGTACAATTGCAAAGCAAAGAAACCAATGGTATGAGTTTAAGGGCAATGAATAATTAAATTTTGAAATAATTAATGATGATAAAAAATATACATATTGTCATTATATAATATATAACACAATCATTTATTGTTCATTATAACAAGGGCATTATTGAAATCATGCTTACCATTTCTTATCAAATAATTGAACTAATTAGTTGGGTAATTATAATTGTTGTTGGAGTCAAATTAAATTATTACACAAACCAAAACTATATATTAAGATTATGAACCTTATTTGAAATTTTACTAATATTAGGAATTTGTTTAATTTTTTTTTTTAATGATGATTATTGAATTTTGGAAAGATAAAAAATAATGATTAAAGTTTATGGTTGTTTATCTTTTGATATTTCAAAATTCCCCCGAATTTCTTTCACGAACTTGAGTTCAAGCCTCCGTCGGACCCTACCATTTTTTGTCATGTAGGTGCGTGTGAGGGAATTCAACCCCAAAATCTTCTGGGAACAAAACTTAAGTCTGACCATTCGATTAACCCATTATCAATTAATTATTGATCATATTTAATGGTGAGTATTGATATAAAGTCATTGTAACAAATCCAAGACCTTGCATAAGCGAAGGATGTAATAACCCTAGGTCGAGATTTTATTTTTTTTATTTTAAAATGCAAGCCCGGGCTTGGGAAAAAGCCTGGGTTTGTAAAAACGAAAGTCAAGCTTACCCGTTATGGATTAAGTATTGATCATACTGAATTGTGATTAATGATCTAATAATGTTATCGAGACAATAACAAATGCAATATCTTGTTGGAACAAACCAAAACTCTGATCATTCGATTAACCTCTAATGAATTAAAATTAATTAGCGACCATATTTACTAGTGATTATTAATGTAACGATGTTATCAAGAAACTAAAAAAAAAAAAGGGGTTATAAATAGAGATTAATATGATTAATTCACATGATTGCATGGTCTCTAAAAGTAAAAGTGTCAAGAGAGTAAACCTAGCTTAGGTTTAAAAGGCTAAAAGAAGAAATTGATGAATAAATGAAGAATTTGGTAGTGAATTTATGATTAGCAAAGAAAGAAATCAAAAAAGCAATGCATGGAAAAATGAAATAAAAATAAAATAAAATAAAATAGAAACCATAGACTACTAGAATAGAAGGATCTTATTGAGAAGCAAAATAATTAAAAGTTGCCATGCTTTTGTTTCCTTGTCATAATCATAAATCATCCTGGGATGCTGAATCTTGTTGGGAAAGGATGGGACACTTCACCCTAAATTAATTCCCCATTTAATTTCTCTTTTTAATAATTAAATTCTACTTTTAAATTTAGTGCAACACTAGCTCTCTAGGAGTAGGGCTACCTTAAAAATAATAAAAATAATAAAAAATAGCACATTGACCCAAGGAGGTTTTATGTGATAATAAAAAATTCAGAAAAATTTTTAAAATAAGATTTTATCGTTGTTGAACCTATTTTAATACTTAAAACTTAACGATAAGGTGATTTATGTTATTTCAAAAACTTTAGAAAATTATTATTATGATTAACACTTAAAAAAAATTAATTATAAGTATTAGAAGATAAATTTTTATAAGTTTCTATGTAAAAGTTGCTATTTGATTTTTGTATTTAATTTTTGATGATGGTTATAATAAATGATTTATTGATACCATCTAATGAAATATGCATTTAAAAAAAAATGTGAACGTTTTAAATGCATATTTCATTGAATAATTGTATTTTCATTCAAATTAATCAACGTTATAATAGATATTTACCTGATTGTCCACGATCGAAGACCGTGAAACCATGCAAGCCCCACTCAAAGGGTAATATTGTCATTACAAAGTATTTGATTTTTTTAAAAACTAAAATAAATTTTTTTTATATCAATTTTATGTCTGTTGATTGATTTCTAAAAGCATTGATGCTCTAGTTGCATAGTTTTTAAATGAGTTTGGCATGAATGTTTAACCCCTTAGTAATTAATTAATGAATTAATTAAGGCCTTAAAAGAAGTGAATGTCAAAATAAGAATAGTTAATATTGACTTTTGATTGAGAAGCATAAGCCACAATTTATGGCAATTTTTAAATTTGAGAAAATATAAAAAATTGAATTTGTTAACAAAAGTTGTTGACCATTCAACAATGGATACTCAATTCCATATCATTATAAGTAATAATTTATTAAATACAATATTTTATGTATTAAAATCCAATAAATTTTTGATCCAAAAATATATAGTTAAAATTCTTTAGGAAAGATATTTTATTATTTTATTTTATTTTATTATAGTAGTTATAATTAAATAAAATTTCTTGATTTAGGTATTTTTCATATAAAATACGATTTATTTTAATTAATAGTTTATCATTTTCCTAATTTGATAAGGATGACTCTAGTATAAATAAGTCTTTATAACCTTGAAAAGGGGAGTTGATATATTATTTGAATGAAGTAGTAAACAATATTTTGTGGTTATTTTAAAAAATCTAACCTTTTATAGTTGTTTTATCTAATCTAGTATCCGAATTTTGATACAATTCGGTGGTGGTTTTATTGTATTCTTGTTTTTTCTAAGTTCAGTCATCTCTTTGTTATTGTTTGGGCATCATTTGGTATCAGAGCCTATGTTTGTTATCGATGGTTCAACATAATCGCGATCGAGGTCAATGAAATTGTGGCAAAGGTCGTGGGGTGCCTCTTGGGGGAGACACTGTTGATCTGTGAGATGTAGAGATCGACGATCTGAGGAGACAAGTTCAAGATCTCCAATGGCGGCTTGAGCAATTCAAAATCCAGACGGAAGAAGAGGAGTTTGAAAATTTTGTTGATGATGAAATTGTGGTTAGCGACGATGATCACTTCAATGATTATTTTGATGATAATGATGAAACGCCACAATTTGACAATGAAATCTTTGAAGAATAATCAATTTCTAAAGGAGAAGATTGCTTTGAAGTACACATTGATAATTTTGAAAGAAATTATTTTGTCATCAATTTTTTTGAAGACGTGCATGATCACTCCAACGAGATGAAATTGAAGAAGATTTTGCTTCGTGATTTTGTTTCCAACAATTGAGATTGATTGGATGGACGTTATAACTAAGATTAGAAATTTTAAAGTTCTTCGAACATATTATTTAGAGATGAATTTAAAAAAATTTCAATTAACGCAATTTCAAGATGAAGATATCCGTGCCAAAAATTTGAGGACGAATTTTCAATTAGTGGGGGAGAATGATGCAGAAAATATATTGTTAAAATTCTTTAGGAAATATATTTTATTATTTCCTTTTGTTAAGTTTTCTTATTTTATTATAGTAGTCATAATTAAATTAAATTTCTTGATTTATGTATTTTCCATATAGAATAAAATTTATTTCAATTAATAGTTTATCATTTTCCTAGTTTGATAAGGATGACTCTAGTATAAATAAGAGTTTTTGTAACATTGAAAATGTGGAGTTGATATATTATTTAAATGAGTTATTAAAAACCTTTTGTGGTTATTTTAAACGATCCAACCTTTTGTGGTTGTTTTGTCCGATCCAGTATCCGAATCTTGATACAATTAGATGGTGGTTATCGTATCTTTGTTTTTCCTAAGTTCAGTCATTTCTCTGTTATTCTTTTGACATCATTTTTCATACAACTACATGTTAAATAAATCAAGAAATTTGAACAATTACTTTATTATTATTATTATTATTAAATTTTTGTTAGCCTAGGGTTTGTAAGCAAAGTTTTTAGAGCAATTCTAAAAAAAAATAAAAAAACGGTGCTACTGGCTTCAATTAATCTTGTTTTTGTTCTTCAAAAACACAAAATATTAACAAAAAATGGGAATTGGATTTTGACGATTTCAACTTAATAATGTTTTGATTAGTGACATTATTAAGTTAATTAATTGATAATCATCGAATTTATTTTGATTAAGTACATAATTCTAATCAAAGAAAATGTGTTCATCCACAAGAAATCTTTTAAGTAAACTCAAAAGGGTAGTTTAAATATTACATTTACATACAGTGGCTAGTTGTTTGAATTAAAATTCAGTTTTGATACATCAATGTAAAATTATAAAATTTATGGTTGTTTACTAAATCATATCGCAAACTTTACATCAATGTCAGAATTGTAATCTCATAGCGTAAAAATTGTAAACTAAATCGTAAAACTTGTACAATGTTGTAGGGTAGTCTAAACCTTAAAATTCAGTATATATCAACCAAAAACAAATCGTAAAATCATAACATAAAACTTGTAAAATGTTACATTGTAGTTCAAACCTTAAAATTTAGTTTTAAGTAACAAAAAATAGTATGTGTACAACTCAATCTCACAATCTTAATGTGACAACTAAGTTAACACTACCACGTCAAGTGATAACTTTAACTAAACATGAACAATCGTTCCTACCATTTCTTATGAATGAACGACTGTTTTTTAGTCATTTCTTATAAATGAATGCTTGTTCATTATAGAAAAATAATTGTTCTTTATGAATGAATATTTGTTCGAATGATTGTTCCTTATGAACGAATAAATGTTCTTTATAGAGAAATGAATGTTCCTCACGAAGAAATGACTGTTCTTTACGAAAGAATGCTACATTTTAGTCAAAGCCTTAAAATTTTGTATAAATCAACGTAAAAATTGTAAAATGATAACGAAAAATTTTACCTTGTAAAATGTTACATTGTAGCCAAAGCCTTAAAATTCAGTTTCAAGTAATGAAGGGCATATGTCAACAAAAGACTTTACGAAGAATGAGAAGGTAATAACAATCAAATTCGGTTTTGCAACCCTAAAAAGTGCAAAATATGTAGCTTAAATATGCATAAATCAATTGCCAATATTCATCTTAACAAGAACTCCACAATTATTTTGAGAAAGATTATGCATCACATAACATCAAGGAGTCTGAATGATATGAACCGATATACCATAATATGCGATCGAATAACATGACAAGATGAATGAAAATCATAAGATTACACCATGGACCCTGCTGAATTACTTTAAATAAATAGATTAGCAAAGAATTTGATCAAACGTATAAAATATGACTTGGGTTTCAGGAAACAGGTAATTGTACCAGGATCGACGAACACTAAAACAAATGCCTGAATCTTTAACTTGGTGACAAGCACAAGAAATATACATTATTTCTTTTCAGGTAAGGTCGAGGGATTTCTGGATATTATAAAACAAAAAAACACAAGAAATGTACATAATTTATTTCAATGCCTCCGGTTGATCAAATTAAAAGAAAAGCGATTATGCTCAAATATATAAAAGCTTGCTGTACAACAGTGAGTCATAATTGGGCTACTTGCTCAAATACAAGTTTTACTTGAAAGCAGAAACCTCTAATAAAGGATAATAGTATTCCAAACCATATAGAGTAGCAACAAAGCATAAAAAATCGTTATCGTCCTCAAGAGGTTCAACGATTGTATCATAAAGGTGAAGACCTAGCAGATTGAAAGCCATAAAATGCAAGTAGCACTTACATTGGTGTTTGAATGTCATATTTTCAAGTGATTCCAGGATATGAGAAAATTAGATGCTCTTTTTAGTTCAATCTTCTTCTTCTAGGTGCACGAGAATCCCCACTGTCCACATCAGAAACCCTTGAACTATCACTTCTTCTTCGGGAAGATGAAGTTGAAAGGGATACCATAGAATCGATTTCCACAGCATTGTCCATTTGACTTTCAGAGTTTATAACAGCAGCAATGCTTGAAAAGGAATCCCTATCATCAACTGGAGGCGATGGCTGCTCTTGGTTTCTTCCGCCAGTATGGTTTCGGAAATATGCCTCAACTAATCTTTCTGCTGAATTCAGTGCAGATGAAAGAGAAGGAGAGATTGCTACAGGTCTATGTGATTGTGCTTGTCTTCGCACTAAGAGAGAATGGAACCGACGGGTTTCCCCCTCAAGACCATTCGTGCCACTCTGCATCAAATCTACATCATCTGGAGTTGCTGAAACTGGATTTTGCTCTCCACGAATTCCTCGAGATGTCAAAATCCTATTTAGCAAGGAATTAGTCCTTTCAGCTGTTTCCCGGGCATTACTTCCATCCCGTGGTGGAGTCAAATCTCGAGCCAAATCAAATCTACTTCCAAGACGCCGAATCATTTCCTCTACTGGGAAACTGAAAGAAGTCCTCTGAATGGTTTGTCTCAAACTCTCAACCCGGCGTGCATGTGGCCTATGAGGAATCTTAAGATTTGAATCCTCTTCCGGCTCCCGTGTACAGTTCCCACGACCATATATTGGGGTCACATTCTTAACTGTTACCTCTCCCTTGCACACCGGACATTCCTTTGCATCTGAATGAACATGTAACCATCGATAAAGGCATTGCCAGCAAAACAAGTGACCACAGCAAGTGACCACAGGGTCCCTAGCCAAATCTAAACAGATATTACAATCAAAAAAGCTCCCGTCACTTCCACTGCCCTTCTCAACATCATCCTTCTTATCCGACACTTCGTCTTCCAAAAACCCGTGGTTATTCTCACATGTTTTAGGCACCTCATTAGTTCTTTCCTCGGCAGTAACACTACCCTCACCTGCCTGTAAAATACTCCCGTTGGCAGAATTACCCATCAGTTGATTCAGTTCCATTGGCAGGGTCCCTGTTTCTGGAGGGAGTTGAACCTGTCTCCATCTCCACCGCTGTCGAGACCTCAACCTAACAGCTTCCCTAATTCTATCAATAGGATCATCAATCCAATCATCCAAATTCACAGCCTCACTTGGTATCGACTCGGATTGCGTCTCAGGAACAGGACCCAGATTCAAATCAAGGTTCATTGTATCAGATGTCTCCTCACCCATCACAAATTCAACAAACCCAATTCTAAAAACTAAAAAACCCAAACTTCCTCATAAAATTGAACAAATCCAGATAAAAAGATCACCATTTTAGCCTTGAAACGATCAAACCCAAACAAAAAAACCACTTCTTCAATCACTAATTCAACGTCTCCCCCAAAAAAACCCTAATTTCCTCACTTTTATCAGAAAACTGAACAACCCCAGATAAATAAACGCTTCCTTTATCACTAATTCAACAAACCCACATCAAAAACCTTAATTTGGTAACAAAATTATACCAGATGACAAAAATCTGAACTTCACCCACGAACTAAAAAAACCCCCAAATAAAAAACCCTAATTTTATGTCAACAAGAAGATGACTTTAACATCAAAAATTTCCAACAACAAATTCTGCGCTGAAAAAAAAAAAAAAAAGAGTCTAAACTTTACATACAAAAATTACAAGAAATTCATCAAATAAGAACCAAAAGAAGGAAATTGAAGCACCTGGCTTGAAAAGCTACGATCTCGATGAAGCCGCTGAGTTATTCTGAGCTGAGTCAGCTCCGAGTTTACCCGCCATGAATTATTTATTCGTATCCATTTATTTTTTCATTTATTTATTATTATTATTTCCTCTGTATTGGCGATCTCGTCTAGAGAAGAGGAGTGTGGAAGAAAATGAAAATGAAGACAGAAGAGATGATGGAGAAAGAGAAATGCATGATCCAGTGGATCACCCTTTTGGTGTAAATTTTATAGGTCCTTGATCCAACGGCTGTGATGTAGTGTGTCTGGCAGTTGACCGTGATCCTTTGATTATGGACATATGATCAGACGGCTCTGATTAATGGTTGGTGATCGTGGAATATCAAGGCCCTTAAGAGAAATTAGCAGCTGCCACGTTTACATTCTCTGTCATTTCAACTGCCATTTACAACAATCAACATTGCTGCCCATTTATGGGCCGTGGGCTCCTATTATCGGCCCATTAAAGGTTTACATTGGGTGGGCTGGGCTCATCCCAAAGTAATCATTTTCGGGCCGGTTTGAGTTTGACCATACAAGGCCCAATGTAGCTCTTGAATCCGACACGAATTGAGAGGTTTGCGTTGAGTATTTTTCGATGTTGTTTGTCGATTAAAAAATGAAATGATTGTATGATATTTGAAATGAGTGTTAGAAGTACCAATTTGTTTTTTTTTTAATTTTTTTTATTGACTTGCAGGATGTCAAAATTTTTGAAATTGATTCGAGTCGTTAGAGTCCATTCTATGCCTCATAGAGGTTAATACTCAACTCATTTGATACCTCAAACACTCATTTGTAACTTGGATTGTCAGTCAAACAGAGTTCAAGTTCGACAAAAATCTACTCGATACTATTTAGGAGAAAATTGGAGAAAATTGAGAGTATTTTTGTGAATTCGAGTTAGAGCTTGACATTGTAATAATCGAGCCGAATTCGATTAGTTCAAAGCTTGGCTCGACTCGACTCAATTTCACCCATATTTATAACCATAAAACTATTAAGAGGAGCATCAATCTTCGTTATGAAATATATATTTTTCTTATGCTACCTTGCTCTTAAAATCAAAGTTAGTGGACTATTTGATACAATAAACAAAATCTTTAAATTTGTTGTTAAGAGAGAGTAGGAGGAATTTCATGTGCTTATGAAAGGATCGTTAAATCTTAAGCGTGCTAGTGGATTTTGAAAATTATTAAATATATATATATGATATTAGGGTGGGTTTAGGGGTTTTCATACTTTTCCACGGGGTTTATTTATGTTTATATAGATAGTTTTTTTTGTACTTTTACTTACGTTTCTTTTCGAGGTTTATTTTATTATCATTTTTTTAATTTTATACAAGGGTTTTTTATTTGGTTTAAATTTTCAGGGGTTTTAGTAATTTTAGGGAGGAGTAAACGACTTTTTCCCACCCAAATAATGACTTAGTAACACTTTTCCACCTATAGACTTTTAAAATGTCACTTTTCCACCCAAACGATACCTTTTAATGACACTTTCCCACCTACCTTGCTAATCGTCGGCCGATTCCGGCATCGTTGCGACTTCAAACTACCACAATTTTCTTCATCGATTATTACTCACCAAAACCCCTCAAACCTTACTCCTGTCGACCCTGCCAATCCCTGACAATCGAGCAATCATGGTTTACGCAACTACCCCTCGGATCCTAAGTTAAATTCCGACTAATCACGACCACACAAATCAACAATCTACCACCAAAAGACTCACTAGTCTCCCCTCTTCAAAAGCCCTAACAACGTGGACCGAGTTTGCTCTCCGTTCGTTGCCGAATCGGAAAATGTTTTTTTTTTTTGTGGGAAAGTGGTATTTTAAAAGTTTATGGGTGGAAAAATGTCATTAACCATTATCTGGGTGGGAAAAAGTCGTTAACTCTTTTAGTAGGATTAGTATGGATGCTTTGGTCAACAATTAAGTAGCTAAAAGTGGAATAATTACTTAATTAAAGATTAATTACTTAATTAGTCAAGGGAGGCCTTGCCGATTGAGAGGTAGGTCGCCCAGAGGGCCACAATTTATTTTCTTTAAAAAACCTCTTCTGCCCCCGAGGGGGATTGATGGGGGTAACGTTCCTTAAAGAGGGGAAGGGGGTTCGGGAGAAGGGGGGAACCCTTTACCTATCTTGAAGCAAAGCCGCAAGGCTTTTACCAAAAAAAAAAAAAAAAAAGAAATGAGTGCCGCTTCCCCCTTACAAAGCAAAGTAAAGCCACAAGATTTTTACCAAAGTATTGCACGATCATAGTTGAGCAAGGCTACCAAGAAGATGAAGAAATAGGCAGACAGTAAACGGAGACATGTCGAGTTTTCTATGGGATATATGATATTTGTGAAGATTTTGGCCGGTCAACACAAATCCACATGCTCACTTCAAAAGGGACTATTGCAGAAGTATGATGGCCAATTTCCTATTGTCAAGAGGGTTGGAAACATCGTTTATCAATAAGACGTAACTTTCACTCCGTTTTCCATGTGAGTTGTTTGAAGCCTTATCATGCAGACATGAAAGATCTTGACAGAAACGAGCCCAAATGAGTGCCATTTGGTGCCATTTCCGCTTACGACAAAGACATCGAGACTATTCTAGATACAAGGGTGGTTCACAGACAGAATTATGATACATTTTTTTTTCTAATAATTTTAAGGATATTTCTGAAATATTGCTTGAGACTTAATAATATCTTAAAGACAAATGAAATTAACCTGTGATAATAATATAGAATTGATTTGAAAACATTTTTTATGCATAATATCTATGCTAAGTGGATTTAAAGGTATTGACTATTAGGTAGAAATTTTTTTTCTTGAAAGTGGTATGCAACTTGGACAGCAAAAGATATGAGGTGCCATAGCAACCACAAAAACTAGAGGCCCATCTAAGATAATGTTTTATTAACTTTTTATGGAAAAAAAAATATTAGTAATTCTCATTGCAAATATCTCAGAATTAATTTTTTTAGCGTGTATATAACTGATATAGCAAAATGTAAAAATTAAAACCAGAGACCGTATTTTAACAAAATACAACATTTCATACATGAATACATATTTATTTCTGAGTAGTCTAGATGATTAAGACGAATTGAAGATAGTGTGGATATGTATCGTTTTAGTTCGATTTTCCATAAAGATTAGTCAAGGTAGACGTAAGCTGGTCCGAATACATTGATTATAAAAAAAAAAAACATTTATACTTACATAACCGTTATATATATGTTTAAGTAAAATTCAGATCTTTAAAAAATTCTGATCAAATAATCAAAACAATACAACATTTGACTATCGAACTTCCAAAATCATAAATTAATCCTCATTTAAACACACTGATTAATCAACTTCCATTAACTTTCTTGCAATCCGACCGAATTTCTCCACTGCTACCAGTCAACGGGCTGATATTTCCCATATTGATCATTGATTGAGCAAAGCTCTGAAAGAAGGCTGTTTGGCTGCTGGCAAAATTGTTCACAATGGAGACGGTGGCAGCCCCAGAAGTAGAAAATAATTCTTGGTCTGATTGCAAAAGCCCTTGATTGTTCTGCAGATTTGTAAAATAATTATTGTCAAAAGCATCTTGAGTTGTGGGATCAAGATTTGTCAAGGTTGTTCCACTGCCATTTTGTGGGCAAATTTGTTGCAGAGTTGCTAAATATGATGTGTTTAGGGTTGGATCTGGGTTGCCTGTGCCGCTGAAATTGTATAGCCTGTTGCTGAACAATCGGCATTGAGCTCGTCCAAATGTATGCCCTCCTGTATAATAGTATGGACGTCAGATTAATGTTAATATGTACCTTTAAGGCCCCTTTGGTTGAAGGTAAAATTTAATAACAGGAGTAATAATATTTAAATTACTCGAATGATAATATTTGGTTTACAAATAAAAAAATATTTCTGAAAAAAAAAACATTACAAATAGTAGTTTTGAAAGGTAAGTGAGGGGTAATTTTAATCCCATAGAGGAGGTGTTATTAAAACTTATCCCCTTTTACCTATTTTTATTCCCATTATGCCTTTAAACCTTAAAATATTTAGACAAAATTAGCATTTCATTTAATAATAATTACAAAACACCCAACCATCCTAAAATTTAATTTTTAACAAAATCAACCCCACCTAAAACTTTAATTTGTAACAAAATTACCCTCACTCAACCCAAGCCTAATATAATATTATTAATAAAAATAATATTATATTAGTAATTAAATAATAATAAAAATAATATTATATTAGTAATTAAATAATA
>WYDK02118158.1:3282838-3302463 GCA_009867345.2 Toxicodendron radicans
GAAAAAATGTGTATTGGTATTTGTTGAAATAGGGTATTGAATAGAATAGTGGTATTGTATTAAAACAAAGGCAGCCAATAGTTTCTTGTGCCTCTTATTGAAAGGTAGTTTCCACTTTCTACGCCAAGTGCAATTGTCTTGCAAAATGATATATTAGCTACACATGCAACTGGATGGGAAGACTTGGGTTATCCTCTGCCTGTTGTATATGAAATGAACTACTACAATGACTCCTGTTAAAACTCCTAATCCATGTTTCTTCTATTACTGTGATCGTGTGATTCAACTACATTTGTTTTGGTCTAATTGTTGGCCTTTCTACATTCTGATCTTTCTGATATATTCTCTACAGGCCCTTGTGGCAAGAAATGACGGTGTTTGGAGCAAAGATCATGTGGCTGCTCTTCGTAAAATTTGTCCCATTGTCAGTACTGAAATCACTGTCGAGGCCTCTGCAGCCGAGGTGGAGGGTTATGGTTCTTCAAAGCTCACTGTTGACTCTGCTGTGAAGTACCTACAGCTGGCAAATAAGCTTTTTTCTCAAGCTGAACTCTATCATTTCTGTGCTAGCATTCTAGAACTTGTTATTCCAGTGTATAAAAGCAGGAGAGCATATGGACAACTGGCTAAATGCCACACATTACTAACTAATATCTATGAATCAATCCTGGAGCAGGAATCAAGCCCAATCCCATTTACTGATGCAACATATTATAGGGTTGGATTTTATGGTGAGAAATTCGGGAAGCTGGACAGGAAGGAATATGTGTACCGAGAACCCCGTGATGTACGATTAGGTGACATAATGGAGAAACTTAGTCATATATACGAGTCCAGGATGGATGGCAATCACACTTTGCATATTATTCCAGATTCAAGACAAGTGAAGGCAGATGAATTGCAGCCTGGAGTCTGCTACCTACAGATAACTGCTGTTGACGCAGTCATGGAAGATGAAGATTTGGGGAGCAGAAGGGAAAGAATCTTCTCTCTTTCCACTGGAAGTGTCCGTGCCCGTGTCTTTGACCGGTTTTTGTTTGATACTCCATTCACAAAAAATGGTAAGACCCAAGGTGGTCTTGAAGACCAATGGAAGAGGCGAACCGTTCTCGAGACAGAAGGTTCATTCCCAGCACTGGTGAATAGGCTCTTGGTAATCAAGTCCGAATCCCTTGAATTCTCTCCTGTGGAGAACGCAATTGGGATGATTGAAACACGAACAGCTGCACTACGAAACGAGCTTGAAGAGCCTCGCAGTTCTGAAGGTGATCAACTCCCACGCCTTCAGAGTCTGCAAAGAATCCTTCAAGGCAGTGTTGCAGTTCAAGTAAGTGGGGGTGTTGTTGAATTGGTTCTCTTTACAAGTGTATCCATTCTTGTCTATAACCAAAAATTACGTGTATTCAGGTGAACAGCGGAGTTCTGAGTGTTTGCACAGCCTTCCTATCCGGCGAGCCAGCAACAAGACTACGTTCACAGGAACTGCAGCAACTCATTGCCGCTCTCCTCGAATTCATGGCTGTCTGCAAGCGTGCCATACGAGTACACTTTCGACTCATCGGAGAGGAAGACCAGGAGTTCCACACACAGCTTGTGAATGGATTTCAGTCGCTTACTGCAGAGTTATCTCATTACATCCCCGCCATTCTCTCAGAGCTATGAATGTCTCTCGGCTGCAGCAAAAATTTGTTGATAGAATTTTGTAATTTTGTATTTGCCTACGATTTGTACACATAATCCACTGATGTTAATATATGTAACCAATGTGCTTGTGTACTATTTCATCGTGATCCTAATTCATCTAGGCTATCTTTTTTGGCTTCAAAATGTAATGGTGCTGCCCTTTTCCTTTGTATGCATTCTTTTGCCCAAGCATTTGTGCTAATTGTGAACGACTGATACTGTCCAAAGTTACATTACTAGGGGAAATATGGCTTTGAAATTGGGCAACTTATTTTCATGATATATCAACAGGTGTCTGTTGTTGAAGATTCGAGTATTGACTGGTGTCATTGTTGTTGAAGATTCGGTTGACTCGAACGGGACATGGGTAAAATAGTAAATTAGTAAGGATTTAAATATGATTGCAAGATTTTCCAATTAGATTTATTATCTAAATAGAGGAAGATATATGTACTTCTATATTTCAAGAGGGAAATTGGCCTATTCTGAGTCATATTTTAGAACGTTTTGCAATTGGGTTTACAATTCAAGTTCGGAGATTTCTGTATATATATATATATATACACTAAAAAGGGTTTTTGTTATCTATGATAATTGTTATTATAATGATTGTTATAGATAAATCAATCAATTATCATTTAGTAATGCGATTGCTTCAATTCCTTAGTATAGGAGTTATGAGTGATCTTTTAAAGTGTATTTTTAGTGAATGTTAAAATCATTCAAGTTCAAAATTGTAACGATCAATAAAGCACATTAATGTAACCAAATATTTTTTTTTTTTTTTTTTAAATTTTGGTAGGTTTATGCTCTTAAGAGCACATGCTAAAACCTAAACTGAGTTATTAACAGCTAACTATCAGGTCTTTTATGACCATTTACAAAACCTTGGGGTGTTAAATGTCAGTAATTCAATTCTTAAGGGGTGCCCAAAAGGTAATAAACTTTAAAGGTGAATTCTATGTAACCCCACTTACTTTGCTACATTTTATAAAAGCCCTTTATATAAATCACTCTATATTTGCCTCCAAACCCGAACAACTCAACAGGGGGAGGTCCTTGAAACTTAAGCCCTGGATTCTCTTCAAACTCTTGCGTTTCTCTTCAGTACAGCCTCATTCAATCCAACAACTTGAGGCTTTTCAACTGAAAATAATGTTCGAAGGGCTGGTGCGCCAGCTGTTGCTGGGGTATTTAGGTCGATACGTGAAAGATATCCAGAAAGAGCAGCTGAAAATCACTCTTTGGAACGAAGAAGTTTTGTTGGAAAACGTGGACTTGATTCTTGAAGCCTTCGATTATCTCCAGTTGCCTTTTGCTCTTAAACAAGGCCGTGTTGGGAGATTGAGCATTAAAATTCCGTGGAAAAAGCTCGGCTGGGATCCCCTTATTATCACTTTGGAAGATGTTTTTGTTTCTGCATCTCAACGGGATGACCAAGAGGTAACTTTTGATACCCACTTGGGGAAATGTTATTTTGATCAGTTGTAATGAAAAGAGTCATTTTTATTTTGTCACGTTCCGCGTTATTTGTTACTGTAATAGTTAATTTATGGTATTATTTGTAGGTAGTTGTTGAATTTAGTTGTAAGTACAATGCATAAGGTAGTTTTTGGAACCCACGTTAGAAATTGTGGAGTATTGGTCTGGTAATGTTATTGGATCAGTTGTGATGAAAAAAGTTCTGATATTGTATAGTATTATTCATATTAGTTGCTTATTCACTGCTAAATGGAATGCTTAATTGTTATATAGTGCAAAAAATGGTTACATGTGGTAGTATGTTACACTTTTTGTTTTGCCAATAAAAGAGTATTATTAGCATGCGTATTTATGAACCAGAATGGTTAAATGTGATGCGAAGATGGTAATATTATCAATTATGCGCTTTAGTTAATTTTACAAATGTGACGTTTTGAGATATCGAAATCTGTTGTCGTTGGTAATGTTACTAAGATATAGCGTGTTTCTTGTATGTTTATGAAAGACATGATATTGATGTCTCTAGTTGAATGGGTTTGTACCGTTTTGAAACTTGTGGCAGTGGAGTTTGGAGGAAGTTGAAAGAAGAGAATTTGCTGGAAAAAATGCTAAACTTGCTGCTGCAGAGCTGGCAAAGTTGTCTAGGCGCGTATGTGGTGAGCTTTTGACTTCCATATTCAAGTTTCAGTAATGTCTTTGATTTCACAGAATATTGTTTAGAATGCAACTGAATCCATTGGTTATACAATTATAGTTACACTTATAATTTTCTCACCTTTGCCTTATCCATTCTCTGTTTGTATTTTCTGGAACTTACTATGATATGATGAACCTTTCTTTTCACAAATTATGGAATGCAGATGTTCTTTTATATTCATGCATACTCCACTAAACTTAACTTGAGAAATAGGTCTTCCCAAACTTGGTCTTGGTGATGATTTTGCTTGGTTAGCCTGCATGTCTAGAAATTCTAATTTTTCCTTCTTCAAGTTGTATCCTGAAACTTCATTTATCTTTTGGTTTTGTTACATGCATTCTGTTCAGAAATCAAAGAGTGTTTTTTTGTTTAAATGTTCTTGTCTATCACTGGGAAGCTATTATTCTAGTACATGATTCTGCATTATGAAAGTTATAAATTTTAGAATATAGATACTTGCGGGTAACAGAGGAAGACTTGGAAAGTCAGGGTGCAGAGGGGAGAGAGAGAGGGAGAGAGAATCACGGTCTTGAATTACTAATAGTAGGACCTGGCTATGGTCACTTGGAAATTCTGAGGGATTTTATTAGGCAGCTGTTGCCTTATAGGAACCATGAAAGCTTTGAGAAATATACTAGCTAATGGGTGCTACTTTGATAGACCATTATAAGGTTTTGCTATGAAGATTATTTAAATAAGGTCTTGCTTGTGTTTGCTGATTGTAATGGGATCATTCTTCTCCTTGTTCTGTATATACTTATTTATTTATTTTGGGCTAACATGTGGTCATCTTCTTGTGTTTGCTTGTATTCACTTTGGAGCATTTGTTGCTGATACTTGTTCTACTCTCCGCAGATAATCAGACTGGGCAATCATTTATTTCATACATCACTGCTAAGGTGACATAACTCTTAATAGCAATTTGTTATGTTAACTTGTTAAGGTTACAAAGCAAGTTGAAGGGATTTCTTTTTGCTTTATTTAAAGGGATTGGATGGTCGCGTCTTAATTTCCAGATTTTTTTTGTCATTTTGAGGGAGCTTTTGTTGTGAAGTTGTTGAAATCATGTTTATTTATTTAATTTTTTTTCTATTCATGGACTTTGGTTCAACCCTTTGTATATTAATTTTATTTTAATGAAATTATTTGGTGTATTATCAAAATGAAAGACCTATTCTCTTATGTTAATTGATTTTTGATGTGTTGTACTTGAATTTTATGATTCTTTTCTTCTGTAACTTCTCTCTTTTACTTCTAGGTTCTTGATAGCATCCAAGTTTCTATTAGAAACTTCCACATTTTGTACAGTAATATGCAACTTGACCCGGTATGTTACCTATATGCTATGTCTTTTGCTCGTTTCTCTATGCTTTTCATTTCTTCTGTTGTATTTTTGATTTATGAGATTGAATTTTGCTAAAGCTTGAAATGGAAATGAGGTTGGTATTGGATCCTTTCTTATATGATACAAGAATAGATAAAAAATACACGAGTGAGAATAAATCTCCCCTTATGAGGGCGTTAAAAACTATACAAAAAAACCCCAAAAAACTCTGTATATCTGTCTAGATTAACTATGTAGGAACCAGGAAATTACATTTTTGGGGCCTAAGTGTAATATTTAACTAATGAAGGGACCAAATATAAAATATATTTAAGAAATTGCATTGTTAAGTTTTAACGAATGGGGGTCAAAGGTAAAAAATGAAGTTTAACGGATGAAATTGATATATTTATACATAAATTTTAAGAAATTTTGAGGTAGGACAGGTCTGCCACTGCAGATTAAACAATCCCAAAAATTATATTAAAACTAGACCATTCTAGTTAAGGTGAATAGAGAAGTATGTGGAAGCTTTGGCGATGGAGTTTTTATTATGTAGAGAAGATTTTAGGTTCTCCAGGCCTCTATTGTTTTTCTTCTAGCTCTTTGAGTACCATAAAGCTGAATTTCCATATAAAGCATGCTTTCCCTGAACCTTAAAAATTACATTACATGGTCAATAAGTTTTGTTTCTTGAGTATCATGTTTCATTAATGATCTTGAGTAACAATTTATTTATTAAGAAAAAAAAACGAGCTTGAATTAGGATACATGAATGTCAAATTTTTTGTTATGTATACAGGCACAGATGATGTTCGGCTTGAAGTTTTCCAGCTTGACGATTATGAAGCAAAATATGGTTGGGTAATCTTTTCTGTTATTTCCCTGTACCCTATATATATATATATATATATTTTTTTTTTTTCTTTTCTTATTCTTTTCTTTTCTTATTTGTATTGTTATGGTTTCGGACTAGATATTATATTCTAAAGTGCACATCTTTTAGTGGCAGGGCTAGAGGGGGGCAAGTAAACAAAAGTATTGAGGTTAAAAGTTTGGAGATTTATTGTAGTACATTCCAATCAGATGCTAATTTGATGAGTTCAGACAACACTGGAGATTCCAAAGGCTGGAGCATTGTAACTGCTGAAGGTGATGAAAGCAATAAATTCAACCATATATTGAAACCATTGGATGTGTTAATATCACTTACGGTAAGCATGCTTCCACAAAAATACTGTTGCTCTTAAACTACCTAATTTTGCATATGTTCTTTTTATTTTTTTAAAGATAGTTCTTGATCATATGTTTATGCTATTATTAGCTGTTTAGCGCATTGTGAAATTCTTTACAATAGGGAGGTTGGAGTCGAAATTAAATTCTTTAATCTACAATTTATGTAAGAGCATAATGTGATTAAAGTTTTTTGATAAGAGTAAAAAAGGACCTTATTATTTGTTATAATAGCAAAAATATACTTTTTTCTGTTTTTGATTAGCAAGGCTGAAACTACCCTCATGTCATGTCCCACTATATTCTTATTTGTATATTCGTTCACACTATTTGGCTCTATAAATGTAGTTTTTATTCTAGGCTTGTCTGCTCCACAAATCAAAATAAATCTTTGAATCTACTGTTAACAACCTCAGTATGGCCAATAGTCTTTGGTTAAGAGGTTGAAGAAATCTCAGGATGGTACCAAAACGTTCTCAGAGTGTCTTCCAGAAGTGACTAAGCAATCCAACATCTCTATCGAAACTTGTCGTAACAGACAATCATGAGATCTAATGATTTACTCTAGAATAATATTAAAATCTTTGAAGCATTGGCAGTCTTAGAATAGGAAATGAAATGAGCCATTTGGAAAATCGAACTGCAATGAAGACAACAAATTATGGCCACAAACAATTCTTGGCAAATTAAAATGAAATCCATTCTCAGATTAGTTGGGAATGTAGGGGGGAGTAGACATCTTTTAGTAGCCTGGGAGCTCAGACTGCTTAGCATTTGAAAACAGCAAAGATGCAACTAGCAAATTAAGTTCAAGTAACGATTTTGGAATCAATAATTGATGTTCCTTTTTGAAGTGTCACTTTCTCTCTTCAGTATTACTAGGGTAAGAGTCCCTTGGTTGCTGCTATAAGCTGAGATTTGAATGAATTTTTGAACGTGTAACAAGGAGTAGATGAAATTCTTCTTTCTTTGTTAGTAATGAAGTTGTTACTTAATCTTTACCTCTCCTGTATGATCAAAAAAGGGTATACCTCATATTAATTATTTTTTGGTGACATAAATGTTGAGATTTTATGTTTCATGTAGAGTTATTGCCTTTTTGCTCTCTAGTTCTGCTCTTTTGCTGATTGTCTCATACAGTAATTGGTTTTTTTAGTAAGTTGTGGATTGTAGGATAAACTTGAGACGTGTTTTTATTGGGTTTTGCTTAATTTTGTTCTTTCATGTAGGTGAACAGATCAGGAAAGCTTGATGATGAACCACAGTATTCTGTCAATGCTGAGATAATTAGATTGGTTAGTTCAGATTTTGAATCGCTTTTTATCTTCCGTTTGCTTACTAAATAACTAATCAATTAATCTTACAACTTTCTATTCTATATTTTTATTTTTATTTTTATAGGTCTTGTCATTGGATGAGGTTCAGTTGCAACAAATATTTGTTCTATTAGATTACTTATGCACAAGCCGATTAAGGGAAAAGTGAGTTACATTATTATGCCATGATTAACGTTATTGCTCTATTGTTAGTTAATACTTTTATTTGGTCTGCTTTCATAGTTTTATTTTGTTATGGTTGTCAATTTCGAAGATGCCTGTTTGGGGGGGTTGATTTCGTGTGGGATAAAGTTCAATTTTAGTATCTTTATGGGATTCAGTTTCTAAACAATTTTGTGACGATTCTTTCTTTTAAATTCTTACAATTGGGAGCTAGTTTTTTTTTATGTTTGTCTTTTTCCTTTTGGGTTTTGATTGAATTGTTAAACATTGCTTATTAGTAGTGGACTGCTGCTTCACCTATTTAGCTTCATTTCTTTTGGTAATAAAATTTGCTTCCTGTTTCTTAGTAAAAGAATTGGAATTAGTTTTGCAAATTTATCATTTATATAACTGCATGATAGAGTGTAGTTGATAGCAGCTTTATATCTTTATGTGGTGTCTAGACTCCTATTTTTCCATAAGAAAATAGCATTTTTTTTTGAGATGCAAATCTTATAAAGCATCAACAATCGTAGGTCAAGGTCTTTTGTACTTTAATGATTGACTTTTTCCTCCCTTTACTAGTTTCAATTGAATCTTAACTTTGTTTATTGGATGATGTAGGTATGGACGTTATCGTCCCAGGTGTAGTCCTTTATCAAGAAAACCAGATGGTTGGAAAAAGTTGTGGTGGCAATATGCTCAGCAATCTATCTTATCAGATGTCCGTAAGAAATTGAAGAAAACTTCATGGAGATACCTTGGACAGCGACTGTAAGTTTATTCCCCATTAATTAGATTACTTTATATATAGGCATCATGCGGCATGAACGATGAGTTCTCTGTTTGATACTACTTATTCCTTAAAACAAAAATTATTTTTCTTATAAAAAAAAATTCCACTGAAGTTTGAATTTTAGTTATTTAAATAATGACCATGTTTGAGGATTGCACTATACAAATACTTAGATTCTTTCTTTCAGTTGTATAATTTAAATTGAACTTCTTTTAAAGTTTTTTTCCTGAGGCAAAAATGTTTGAGCTCTTTATCATTAACCTTTCATCAATGGTTGCTTCCTCTGTAGTAAAAGTCATTCCAGGTTTACAGATCTGGTTACAAACACACACACATCCCCACACCCCACCAACCGATAATTTACTGTGTCTTACCTATTGGAGGTAATGATTCTAACCAATGGGGCAAAAGAATTGTTGTAAAACATCAAAGAATGCTCTCACACATGCAAATCTTTGGTGGGCTTTATTATTCTTGGCTGAAATTCATTGAAACTCTAACTGTTTCCATAGCAAGCTAAAAGCTTTGAAATTTTTTGTTTTAAAAATGATAGGATGATTCTTGTAAAAGGCCTATTTAGTATCTTTTATGTTCTGCATTCCTGTAAACTGCTTGTTAGTTGGGTTCTTGTTAAAAAATAATATCAAAATGTTATTGAACTTCATGTTTGATAGCTTTTTCATGGTACCTTAAAAGCGGACAGATTTAAGCAATAGTTGTAGCATCACATATTTAATTTAATTTTGTTGCTTACATGTTTCTTTTTGTAGGAAGCTCTGGTAATATTACATGTTCCCTAATCCTATCTGTTTTAGGTTGTGAACTTTTTTTTCCCTGTTCCCAGGAATTGTCGTCGGAAATATGTTAACTTATACAAGACTAAACTTGATTGTCTTCAACAAGAACTGGTAACTTTATTTTTAATTTTTTTTTAGTGTTTACAAATGGGTGGGCTCACCAATCGGTTGACTATTTAAGATATCTGAAAGAATAATTTAATGCTGTTCAAATTTGTTGCTGCACACTCCTTCACTGCAATTTTAAGTTGCCATATTGTAGATTTTTTTATTTTTTATAATTTTTTTAAGAAGGATATTATTAATAAATGAAAATCAAATATACTTAATATCTGGTGTTTTTTACATGTCAAATAATGCCATCTGTCTGTAAGTGATCTTGACATTTGAAGTTTAATTGCTTCTGCCCTCTCTTCTTAGCAGTACATTTCCCCATTTCTTATATAAAAAGAAGAGATGTTATTTCTGTTTATTGTATGTGGAAAGTTGTGATGGTAGATTAGATAGGAAGAATTGCGTGCTAGAAGTTGGTTGAGTGGAGGAATATACAATTTACAAGATCACTGAGCCACAACAATAGCGTCTTAAAGTAACGGATAAAAACCATTTGCACATTGTGGTAACTCCTCTGCAAAGTGAAGATCTCATTATGTAGCAAGAGACAAATTGTGCGACCTGAACATGCAGTGTAAAGTCTATATGTTGTTAGGATCCCACATTGGAAGGGAAATGGTTGAGCATGTGGGTTATAAGGGCTTGGACACCCTCCCTTGGCAAGCCGGTTTTCCAAGGTGAGTTCTATCCAAGCCCATGAAAGGCCCACCGCCCAGCCCAATTGTTAATTGTTTCTATCATCCTTAATTAATTCAGGTTTCTACTTTGTTGTTTTTTCTGTTGGTTTATTTGAGATGTTGTCAGAGTTGATTAAATGTTTACCTGTTTATGTTTTGTATCTTGTGATGATCAGCCAATTGAGGAATCTGTTATTCTGGAATTGGAGCAAATGGAGAAAGATTGTGATATAGATGACATCTTAAGTTATAGATCAGCTGCTGAATGTGAGCTTCAGGTATGAATGCTTCTGATGACAGGCTAATATTCACATTTGTATACTACGATTGGATTCCGTATTCACAGTTGAAATTTATGATTATTTTAGATCAAGTATCGTATTTGACCATTTTGGTTAGGATGGCAGGTAGCATTTTTGCAACTCCATTGCATCATTGGTGTAAACACCATTTATTATGTTAATTTTTGTGTAATTGTTGTGTCCACAGGAAGTCTTATTGAACTCTTCAAATTCCAGTATGGGAATGAATGGTGGCACTTCCTCAACTGAAAAATCACGAAATGATGAGCGTTCATCCAGCAGGTCCCGTGGATGGTTGAATTGGCTGTCCCGTGGTATGCTTGGTGCTGGAGGGACGGATGATTATAGTCAATTCTCTGGGGTCGTCTCTGATGAAGTTGTAAAGGTAGCTGTCCTGTGTTGTTAATAGTTAAAGTTTCTGTTTTAGAAAAACTAATGACTGTCATTTTGTGCAGGACATTTATGAGGCAACAAAGTTCCATCCTCTGGTTTTACCCAGTGTTGACGAGGATGGAAATGATAAGTTCCACACATGTGCCATAAGGTTCAGCATAGCTCGAATTTCTGTGTCACTTTGGAGCAGGTATAGTTGGGTTGTATTCAAACTCTTTCTGGAGGGAAAATGGACCATCAATTAATCGCACAGATAATAAAATGGTTTAGAGAAGTCAATTGCTTTTTCTGAGTAGATGGTAGTATCTTTTCAGAATGAATATGGTGTATCTGTAAGGAATTTGAGGATACTTTTTTTTTTTAAAGATATTGGGAGGCAGTCTTGGTTTGAACTGGAGCTCTTTTTTCTGTGTTTATATCTTGTAGTTTTTGATATTTTGGTTGGACTTCTTGTTCATTTTCTTTGTATTGTTTTACGTTTTAATATTTTCATAAGAATTTTTTCATGTATTCCATCATTATTTAAAAAAAAAAATTAGTATCTTGAATCTGTGTAATGTCTTCACTAGATGGTAATTTATGTTGTAACACAAAATTGAAGCTTTCAGAGGATATGAAATTCAGTCTTAAGCTTCATTGTATGCTACTCAAATTTTTAATGTTCAGTAACATTTTTCTTCTTCCTACTTGCTGTATTTGACAGATGGTGGAAATACATGAATGGTAAAATTACGTTTTGTGCTTACGTTTCAGGGATTCTGGTCAAAAAATTGCCAAGCTTGTCCTTGAAGGTGCAGTTATTGATTGCAATATTTGGGAAGAGTTGGCAAATGTTATTACTGTCATCAAGTCAGCGAAGATGGTTTATCCACTTAACAGGAAAGTCATTCTACTGATGGGAGAGGTTGGTATTTTAAATTGTAATTATTTATGCATATTTAGTGAAAAGTGTTAGCGTATTTTAACAGTTCTTGCTTGTTTTAGTTTTGCTTGTTGGTGCTTTTTATTGAGGAAATGATCTTGGGATCTTTTATTAAGAAACAAACTTTTATAAAAAATGGAAATTAACCAAGAAAAAAGGTGAACAACCAGTCGACCATCAAGATAACTAAACAAAGGTCTTAATAAAAGTTGACTTAAACAGAAAAAGCATCTAACAACTGAATCTCCATTTTCTTGAATATAGAGAAGGGTTTATTTAATTTCCCCCCCATGAGATCCCTTAGTATAAAACTCATCCAATCAAGGTGTTTTTGATAATTTTGTAATGGGGTGTTTGATATTTTTAAGGTTTTTTATTTTTTTATTTTTTATATATTGTAGGGGTTTTTTTTATATGTTTTGAACGAGACGGATGAGTTCATACTAAACAATCTCATAGCAGGAGAAATGAAATAAACACTTTCTTTAAACCTTAGGACATATGATTACAAAGAAGTTAACGTTAGCCCATTCAAGTTCTCAATCTTCCTCGTGTGCTTTTTTTTTTTTAATTCTTATTCTTTTCCAACTAGATGACCTGAAAATTCCAAATCTACTGTAATTCCATCGAAATGAAGCCTTTCTACCTTCTTGGAAGCACAAAATAGTATACAATGATAAACATGAAGTCGGAACTAAAATGATCTTAGTAGCTGAATATGGGTTGTTGAAAATTTCAGTTCTCTCGTTGTCTTTAACTTTTGTGATCAGGTTTATAGGCTAATAATACATTTTGTCTTTCTCAGTCATGCAAGGAAAATGCACTTCAAAGTGAACAACCTTCTTTAAGTGTACAAGTGGATTTGTCTTCAAAGGAAGATGTTGAATTATCAGTGAAGGTACTTCTAGTGATTGCCTTTTTCTCTTTTTGGGAATAAATTAGTGCATATTGCTTTGATATTCCCTATGATTTTAAAACTAATAAACTCTGTCAATTTTTGGGTATTCTTTTGCATATTTAGAAATTATATCATTAAAGTGACTGTACTATAATTTGTATGTTCAGGTCAGGCTTCAACCACTTGAAGCTACATGTGATACAGAATTTTTACTGAACTTCGTGGAATTTTTTTCTGTATTGAAGTCTTTCAAATCTCTGCATGAAAGGGTAAGCTGTTGTATACACTCATTGAGCTTTATCTGTATTGTATTTTGCTTCTTTTGCTGTGGTATAAACTCGACTGAATTTGTTGTTGATGATTCTAAAATACTGTCAACTAGGTTTGTCCTTATATGGTGTGCCCTTTTTAACATTTTTTGTTGCCATCCTTTTTGCATATGTATTACTTTTTCTTGTTGTATGATTGTGTGGAGCATATGAACGCTTGACTTTTTTTTCTTAAAATAATACTAAAAGTTGAAAATGATGTAAAAGTTTTTGGAAGAATCAATAGTTACACTTTTGCTTGAATCACTAAGGTAAGATTTGTTTCTTTGGAGAATTATAGTTTGTTGGAGAACAGTATGTCATTTCTTGAAATTATCTATCAAGAGAAATTTTTTTCAGTAAATTTCAGCATAGAGTTCAAATATTTAACTCTTTCTAGGTGGTATTGGAGATTTTTTTTAGAGTAAATTTGGATGAATTTTGCTACAAACAATCAAACTGGGTCCATGTGGGAAGCAATTACCTTTTACATAGAATCTCTTTCTCTCTCTGGTCATTTTGACACAACAGGATATCTTCTTGGGAATATGAATGATGTTTGGTAGAATAGATAAGGAACTATAGAAAATAAGTTCTTAAATCCAAACAAATGAACCGACTACCACATCAATGTCCTGTAGTTGGGAATGCAGATATCTATCCTTGTGTGGGTAAATTGTGCAAAGCTACCTTTATGAGGTCTTGTTTAATTAGAATAATTCTAAATATCTCAATTGGTAACCCAAAGTTTCCGCTCCTAGTGATGAGTCATCCTATGTGGTATGGCTATATCATTTACCATATTAACTCATCATTTACACTTAAGAGCCACATAGAAAGACACATCACTTAGGATGTGGAATTGGGGTACTAGTTGGGTTGTATGGCATTATTCATTTAGTGTTTGGTGCATTTGTTTGAAGCATAATCACTTGCAGTGTCCATAGCTGTATTTGTTACAGAAACTTAAAGATGTGCATTAGTTTGAAGTTCATTGTCCAGTATTTTCTTTTCCAAAGGCTGGGAACAGAGTTTAGCACTTTCAAGTAGTAACAGTCAATATTTATCCTAGTGTAGGTCCTCTCATCGTTAAATGGGATCAAAGATGTCAAGGCTCGATTGTCATCAAAAGCTGGGTGAGTTTTTGTTGGATTGCATGCAGTATTCCTTTTATCAATAAGACTGTTTTTTCTGTTATGTTGTTTATAATCTGTTTCAGTTGCTATATATTGCTTATGTTTGAGTTTAATGTACATCTTTATGTGATGCAGATACATTTTATCAAGCCATAAGAATGTGATATGGGATGTTAATATCACTGGTGTTACCATAAATCTTCCTTGGAGAGATGTGATTGCAGAAGAAAGTAATCTGGTAACACCTTTACATGTTTCATTTTACTTGACTTAAAATTTGCTTCTGTATTCTATTATCATTATTGTTCTTTGTTTCTCATTTGGGATCAAGCTACTCATTACTGATACTTTTTGTTCCATTGCTCTTGGACTGTAAACTTTTAGTCTTAATGTCTGGTATTGCCAATACTATATATGTACACATTTATTTACTTCCCTATGATGTTGAAATTTTTTTATATCTATGTCTTCAGCTTGCTCAGTTAAATGTAAAAATTCTCTGGATATTGTAAAATTTTCTTGTTAATAAAATTAAAATGACCTTCATATACAATTAAGTGAATAAGGTTATCTTTCCTCTCTTGAAAAACTTGAAATAAACTTGTGTCATAGTCTGGTTGATAATAGGATAATAGTTCTCAACTACTATATGAAGGATTTAGGACATGTTTCTCTTATGAATTCCTTTTAGTAAAAGAAGCTGACCAAGAGAAACCTAGGGGCTTTTCTTAAACAGAAATGGAAACAATAATCACACTCTGTCTTCGCTGTCCTTGAATTACCCAGTGTTTAGGTGTTTTACAGCTGTCAGACATGAAGTATTCTACTGTTGTCCAACTAATCTGGATTCTGGTGATTTACTGCATGACAGCAGAAACACCTTATAATCTAGCTTCCTTTTTAATCTTGTATTGTTTCATTATTTTTTTTTTTGTAAATTTTTGGTTCCCTAGATTGTTGCTTGTGGTATTTGTAATTCAGGCTAATAGCAATCTGGCATGATATTTTTTAGTTTCATTGTGGTTGTCTACCAATGTCTCTTTTATGTTGACCTACTATAACATGCAGGTTTTGCAATTGGGATCTCTTCTTATAAAATCAAAATCTGATCTCGATTCTCTTACATTAAATATTGAAGAACAATCCTCTAGCCTGAAACTTTTATTAAATTGTGCTTGTTCCGAGGATTTTACAATGGGTTTCCGACTTCAGGATCTATATAATCACTTTGAGGTCAAACTAAATGATTTTGAGGTCCGCATCCTATTTTTGGTTTGTATTTTAGGTTCCATCTACACAATATAATTTCTGACTCTATAAGTTGAAATCACGCAGATAAAGCTAGGATTGCCTCATTATTCTCAGAAAGTCCCTATCTTGGAGAAATTTTGTGCTTCAATTACCTTGGCTTCTAGCATTATTCCTGATGAATCAATATTAAATCAGTTGGAGGTAGTAAAGTTTAAATTTTTATGGTGCACTATAATTTCAATGTCAGATAGATAGTTTAAGACTTCAAGTATGAGATATTGTGATTTGCTATCTAATTTACTTTTGTTGCCTTGTTCTTAATTAAAAAAATGTCACTATTCTAGTATTTGATCTTTAGATCTTGAGCATGATAAATAATGTGTAAATTGTCTCTTTCCTTATTTATATGTGTACGTTTACAAATTTTCTTTTTTTAGTGTTGCAAATTAATATTTCTCAGTTTTGGATCCTGTGTAGAAAATTCACAATATCAAATGAGGAATATAGTAGGGATACTCAATTGAGGTCAAGTTCCAAATGAAGCTTTTCTTGATATTCAGTTTCCCGCTCTTTAATGAGGAACAAGTTTTGATGATTTACAGGATACCATTTGAAGTGAGTTGATAATAGATGAGATGTCATAAGAATAAGTGTCAGTAATAAACGATATACCAATTTCCTGTTTTTAATGAAGAATAGTCAGTTAAAAGTATCATGCAGCTCAAAAACTTCTTAAGTTTTTTAAAATAAAATTATTTATGAGAATATCTAAATGAGGTTGGTGTTTTCCTTGACGGTCTTTCTTATTTATTCTTTTGGTTCAGGTAAATATTGTTGTATCACTGCTTAGTGCTCACTTGTCTCCATCTATATACGAGTCAGTTGTGTTATTGATTCTTCATCTAGATATTCTGCAATCAAGGACTGGGTCTGCGATGTTAAAGCATTCCAGTTCACCGAATATCACATTGGATCAAGTTGAGACTTCTGTTTTTGGGTTCTCTATATCTGCAACTTTGGAGTCAGTCAGTTTATACGTTGACCTTGCAAATGATGGAGAAAACAGCTCTCTTCTCATGTTTGCTCTGCAAGAATTAGATTTCTGGTTTGTGATTACATCTTAATTTTGTGCTTATTTTTTATTTTATTTTTCTATGTATACCTTCTAGCTGTTACTCTCAGTATCATACAACATTACTTGAGTTCTAGAATTTGATGCTTGTTTCTTTTAATCTTTTTTTTTCTTGATGTTGGTTTGAGGTGTGTTACTCACAATGGTTTGACTTCGCATACGTGTTTTCCTGTTGCTGCTACTTTAGGCTAATTAGGATATTTAATATCTTAATTTATGTCTCCCAGTAGAGTGTTTATATCTAAATCCCCAAATGTTTTTCTTCTTTTTCAAATTTTGTTTAGACTCTTTTTATTTTTTCCTGTGTTTTAATCTTGTTATTGGATAATAGGAATGAATAATCAACTTGTATTTTACTATGAAAACAATACATGAATTTATACACTATAGAAATTCTAAGTTAGGAAGCTAGATCAACTATACTAGGTAAATATCCTAAGCTACCAAAACTATACAATAAATTATATATGAAATGTACAACTGTAACACTCCCCCTCAAGCTGGAGCATAGATATTAATCATGTCCAGCTTGTTACAAAGATAATCAACCCGAACCCCACTTAGAGCCTTTGTGAAAATATCTCCTAGCTGTTCTCCAGTCTTCACATATCCCGTGGAGATCAACCCTTGTAATTTTTCTCGGACAAAATGATAATCGATTTCGATGTGTTTAGTTCGTTCATGGAAGACTGGATTAAATGCAATGTGAAAAGCAGCTTGGTTGTCACACCACAATTTTGCTGGAACTGAAGTTTTGAGACCTACTTCAGTTAAGAGCTGATATATTCACATTATTTCACAAATAGCTTGTGCCATAGCTCTATATTCAGACTCTGCACTAGATCGTGACACGACATTTTGTTTCTTGCTCCTCCACGGTCCAAATTTCCTCCAACAAAGACACAATAGCCAGATGTGGATCTTCTATCCACCTTGGAACATGCCCAATCTGCATCTTAGAACCCCTCAATATGAGTGTGACCATGATTGGCATACAATATACCACGTCCAGGGGCTCCTTTCAAATAACATAAAATTTTTCCAAGGCTGCCCAATGATGAATTGTTGGAGATGAAATGAACTGACTCACAACACTAACTGAATAGGCTATATCTGGATGAGTCACTTTAAGATAGTTCAACTTCCCAACTAATCTCCTATATTTCTTAGGATCTCCAAATAATTCACCATCGTTTGTAAGTTGCAGATTAGGAATCATTGGAACACTACATGGCTTTGCCCCCAATTTCCCTATCTCAGTTAATAAATCAAGCACATATTTTCTCTGAGATAGAAGTATACCTCTTTTGCTCCTCGTAACCTCAACACCCAAGAAATACTTTAACATCCCTAAGTCTTTCGTTTGGAACTGAGTGTGAAGGAAAGACTTAAGAGATGAGATGCCCACACTATCATTTTAAGTAATGACAATATCATCCACGTACACAACTAAGAGAATGATGCCAGCTTTCGACTGCCTGTAGAAAGCAGAGTGGTCAGATTTGCTTTTCAACATACCAAATTTTTCAACTGCCTGACTAAATTTCCCAAAACAAGCCTGCGGACTTTGTTTTAAACCATACAGAGATTTGTGAAGATAGCACACTTTCCCATACTCCCCTTGAGCAACAAACCTAGGAGGTTGCTCCATATACACCTCTTCCTGAAGGTCACCGTGAAGAAAAACATTTTTGATGTCGAGCTGATGTAAAGGCCAATCATAATGTTATGCCATAGAGATAAACAATCGAACAGAAGTCAATTTAGCAACAATAGAAAAAGTGTCAGAATAATCAATGCCATAGGTCTGAGCATATCTTTTGGCAACAAGCCGAACTTTCAACTGAGCAATGGACCTATCAGGATTAACCTTAACTGTGAACACCCATTTGCAGCCAATAGCCCGTTTCCCTGAAGGTAAATCCACCAATTTCCATGTACCATTGTCATGTAAGGCATTCATCTCCTCTATCATTGCATTACGCCAACCAGGGTGAGAAAGAGCTTCATGAACAGTTTTGGGAATGGTGAATCAAGAGATGCAATAAAAGAGTACAAATAAGGTGACAAATGGTTATAAGAAACAAACGAAGAAACAAGATAAGTGCACTGTCTCTTACCTTTCCGCAAGTCAATAGGAAGATCATCGTTGGAGTCTGGATCTAACGACGAAGGAGTTGGTGCCGGACATGAAGCAGGAGGAGGTGGTCGACGAGTGTAGACTATGATAGCTGCAGGTTCAGAAACAGGAGCGGGGGCATGAACAGGGGTAGGTGCACTAGCAGATTCAGGAGCTGGGCCGCATACAGGTGTGGGGGCAATAATGGTGTAAACTAACAAGTCATCGTCCTCCCCCTGATGATCCGTAACAGGAGATGGAAAATACGGTGTGTCTTTTAGAAACGTAACATCCGAGGAAACAAGATACTTAGTAAGACTGGGACAATAACATCTATATCCTTTTTTAAGACAAGAATAACCAAGAAAAATACATTTTAAGGACTTAGGATCTAATTTAGTTATAGACGGACGAACATCCCGAACATAACACGTACTACCAAATACTCCAATAGGAAATAATGACTTGTTAGGAAACATAACACTGTAAGGGGTCTCACCATGAAGGACGGAAGAAGACATACGATTGATTAGAAAACATGTTGTAGAAACCGTATCAGCCCAGAAAGGTTTAGGAACACTCATTTGAAATAATAGGGCTCGAGCAGTTTCAAGAATATGCCTGTTTTTACGTTTTGCTACTCCATTTTCAGATGGAATATCAACACAAGAAGTCTGATGAAGAATGCTATTCTGAGTCATGTAATTCTGAAAAGGAGAGGATAAATATTCCATTGCATTATCACTGCGTAAGATACGAACAGAAACATTGAATTGATTTTTAATTTCAGCACAGAAGGCACAAATATAAGAAAACAAATCAGAACGATTCTTCATTAAATATAACCAAGTCATTCGGGAGTAATCATCAACAAATGTAACAA
>WYDK02118158.1:3310893-3321094 GCA_009867345.2 Toxicodendron radicans
CATTACTCAGAGATAATCATATAATTAATTCTCTCTCCACCTCTTGCACATTCAATATTCTACTTGTTGCAGAGAGTTACTGGTTTCCATTCGCTTTAATGAACCTGGATGGCAGTGGTCTGGTAGCTTCTTACCAGATCATCTTGGTGATACTCAATTAAAATTGTGGAATTATGTTTCTGGTACGCTGAATATGATAAGGGTGGAAGTGCAGAATCCTGATGTTTCCATTAGGGATGAAAAGATTATTGGAAGGCCCGATGGGAATTCTGGGACATATTTGATTCTCTTATCAGATGACGATACTGGGTATATGCCATACAGAATTGATAATTTCTCGAAGGAGGTGGGTATTGTTTTATGTATTTAATAATGAAATTTACAATCTTCTCTTGGTTTGGTAATTCTGAGGCCTTTTGTCTCTTTGTGTGTCTGTGTATGAGTTTGAAATTTATAAATATGGTGTTATTTTAAGGTTGCAATTGCTTGTTATTTTGCTTAAGATCATGTTTTTATCTGCATATATGTATATCGAGGCGAGCAGCCAAATGTAAACATCCTTGACAGAAAAGATAAATCCTGGAATCACAAAATTTATAATGCTAAAAAGCTACTTGAATTTTGCCTGTAAATTTCCTTCTTGTATAGAATCTTTCCTGTTTTTAATGGGATTTCTGCTACTTTGTAGAGGTTACGAGTTTACCAACAAAGGTGTGAAACTTTTGATACTATTATTCAACCTTATACTTCTTGCCCTTATGCATGGGATGAACCATGTTATCCTCATCGTCTCACTGTTGAGGTATGCTAAAACTCATATATTGAAAGTTGTGGATGGTTTTGTAAATTTTAATAATGAGCTTTTGTTTGGAATTGTAAGGTTCCTGGTGAGCGAGTTGTGGGGTCATACGTGCTTGATGATCTAAAAGATTATATACCTGTTCACTTACCAGCGACGACTGAGGTACATGTGTTTACTCTTTATTCAATATGTTTATCAGCTGTAATGGTAGTTTGGAATAGATAATTTTGCATGCACATGGTGTGGTCTAGTTCTATATAAACTTCATGAGGGAAATTGACCTCACCAAAAGTTTTTGCAATTAGTGGGATGAGTATGATAAATTATAAGGTTTGCTAGCATTTGGTAGCGGCACCCTTAAATATATAATTCATGGGCTAGTCTGAACACTAGAACCTCATTCAGAAAATAAAAATATTATCATGTGTGACAAAATGTGACTTCCATGCAAGTTCACTTACTAATGAAAAGATTGGGGGAAAATTATTGGAAATGATGGTTGAAGGGAGAGGGGAGGTTGCAGATGGTCCTGTTGTATTTAATTAGTGAAAAGTTGGATATTTTTAATTTGTTTTGATTTATACATGTATCTACCTTTCTGATACATGAGTAAAATTTTACTTTAGATAATACTATTCATGCTTTATTATAATATTGCTGAAGATGTGGTCAAATTTTGAAAATGTACTTACGAAATTGGGAGAGATTTAGTCTGTATAATGACATGAAAAATACATGCATCACTTTTCGTCATGTATTCATTAGAATGTCAGTCTGTTGAAATACTCATGGCTTCACAATGTATTTATTTTCCTCTTTCTTTTTTTTTTTGGTCATTTATTTTCCTTTTGCTTCACTTAGTTAAACAAATGAAGCCACGGAAAAGATACAGAGTGAGACCTGGTTTATTTACTCTGTTATTTTCCATGCCTAAACTAAATACACTTTTATGGTTGCTAGTTAGCCTCCTAAGCTTGATTTGTTCATTTGATCTAATGACTTGGATTGAATGTTTGGTCTTCAGAAGCCTGAGAGAACATTGCTTTTATCAATCAGTGCTGAGGGAGCAACAAAGGTACTATTCTAATTCTTTCCTGCACCTCAAAAACACAATGGAATTTGCTGTAGCTAGTGATTGTTTCCATTTGTTGCAGGTGCTCAGCATTGTTGATTCAAGTTACCATATTTTGAAAGATGAGAAAAATCCTACCAACCTGCACTTCCAAGAAAAAAAGAAACAAGAGCAGAAGCAGGAGAAGTTTGCTAATTATAGTGAGAGATTTGCATTTAATATTCCATATATTGGTGTCTCCTTGATAAATTCATATCCACAGGTAGATAAAATATAAAATAGTGGTTTTGATTCTTTATCCTTTTTCTTTTCCTTTTCACTAAGCAGGTCATTTTAGTTTAGAACTTACGAGAACTTAGAAAGTGCATTTTTCATTTCTTTCTATTGTAGGAATTACTTTTTGCTTGTGCAAAGAACATAACGATTGATCTGCTTCAGAGTCTGGATCAACAAAAGCTCTTTTTTCATATCACTTTTTTACAAGTAGATAACCAGTTACACACTACCCCATATCCTGTTATTCTGTCCTTTAATCATGAACAAAGAAGCAATGTAGCTGGCCACAGAACTAAGGATGGTGGTGCAATATCAAAAACTGAACGGCTATTGCAAATTTCTTCTGAACGTACTTTTGAACCTGTACTCTACTTATCTGTTGCAAAGTGGAGGAAGAAAGATATTGCATTGGTTTCATTTGAACATATAAGTTTGAGGTGCGCTCTGCTGCATTAGATATTAATTGTTTTTCAATATTTTCTGGTGCTTATTAGATTTGTTGAATGCTTGCAGAATAGCTGATTTTTGCCTTGAACTTGAGCAAGAAGTAATATTAAGTGTGCTTGACTTTGTTAAAACTGTCTCTCCAAGGTCTCAGAGACAGAGTACAGTCTTGCCATTTTCAGATTCCACACACCGCCCTGTTACATATGAGTTGGGATCTGTAAAAGACTCTTCTGTACATGGTCAAACTTTTGAGTATGTCAAAGCAATGCAGGACCAACATTATCGAATGAGTGATCCTGCAGTTAATAAAAGTCAGAGAAGTGTTGCATTACTACCTTCAATTGTTCCAATTGGTGCTCCTTGGCAGCAAATCTACCTTTTGGCTAGAAGACAGAAGAAAATCTATGTTGAATTATTTGATTTGTCCCCTGTCAAGTTTACATTAAGGTGATTGAATAATTTGTTCATAGTAGAACTGCTATCTTGTAACTAGTTTTAATTCCCCCATGCCCTCTTCTACTTGCCCACTAACCCTGAAATGTGTATTTTACAGCTTTTCTAGCAGTCCATGGATGCTTAGAAATGGGGTTCCCACATCGGGAGAATCACTTATCCATGTAAGTGGACTAGCTTTATAGCATGATTGTCCATTACTTTAGCTCATCTTATGTTATGAACTTTGTTAACCTTATCATACTTTTAACAATGGTTATTGGCAGAGAGGTCTTATGGCTCTTGCTGATGTAGAGGGGGCACGAATTCATCTCAAAGAATTGACAATTGCACATCATATGGCTAGTTGGGAATCCATTCAAGAAATCCTTATGAGGCACTACACTCGGCAAATCCTTCATGAAATGTACAAGGTAACCATGGGGTACTTATGTAGTGGGTTTGTTTGTTCACAGGTTTTTAGTGCTTGGTTCATTATAAACAGATATCTACAGTTATCCACACCAATCATGCAGCTTGTACTTTGAAGAAAATAGGACCTATGGTGGTATCGTGACATGTGGTGATTTGAATTTGACCTGTTTCTAGTTGACAGTAAATATTTCGCCTTAAACCATAGTGCTTTTCCAAGCTTGGTGCTGGCTGGACTCTCATTGAACTCTTACCTGATTTTACTTCAGGATTCATGGAATACTTGTTCTTGTATTACACTGATCACTTCTGACATAATATTGATTAATGAATCCAAACATGTCATAGTTTGTAATTTCCTTCAGGGAGTCTGACTACACCAATCACAAATCAGCGGCTTTTCTAAATGACACAAAAGTTCACTCGTTACTTGCTCTGTATTCTCACTGTCATAATTTACAGTCTTTTCTTGCTCCTTTTAATTGTATAATTTGCAGGTATTTGGGTCTGCTGGTGTAATAGGTAATCCAATGGGATTTGCAAGGAGTTTGGGGCTCGGCATCAGAGATTTCTTATCAGTTCCTGCCAAGGGTGTGTTGCAGGTAATAAACTTTCATAACTTGATTGAAGTTTGTGCTGTTATCAGAAAGTTGAATCTATAGCTATTGCTTCTGCAGAGCCCCACAGGACTTATTGCTGGCATGGCACAAGGGACTACTAGTCTTGTGAGCAATACAGTATATGCACTAAGTGATGCTGCCACTCAATTCAGTAAAGCTGCACACAAGGTATGTCTAAAGTATGATTAAACTTGTACAAGTTAGAAGGAAATTGATTGATATTATAATGATTTTCTTCTTGTAGGGTATCGTTGCACTTACATTTGATGACCAGGCTGTTGCAAGAATGGAAAAGCAGCAAAAAGGAGTAGCTTCACACAGTAAAGGTGTGATAAGTGAAGTCTTCGAGGTACTTCACTACATTCCATAGTTCTTTTTATTTATTTGTGTTCTTCTACAAAGTTACAATCTCTATGTGAGGAGTAATTTAAAAGAGGGAGAGCCGGTTGGATGTTTTTTGTTTGAACCAAAGCATCTTAATAAATTGCTTTGTAAAAGCACTAAGAAGATGACTCATGATCTACCCTTTTTCCTTAGGCTTGTTTTTTGTAACAGATACATCACTACCTTTAATAGAATTAGTGCTTCTTGATAGTAAATAGATCTGTATATCCGTAAAATTCTTTCATATGGTGCTGATGTCTATTAATCTTATATTACTGATTGATTCCAGGGACTTACTGGTGTCCTTCAGACACCAATTAAAGAAGCTGAGAAACATGGTCTTCCTGGTCTCTTTTCAGGTAATGCACCAGAAGAAGCATTATCATCATTACCTTCATTTAATATTTCTTAACCGCGTAAGAGACCAATGAGCAAGCATACTACTTGAACTACACCATTGGAACTGTTGGCTTCCTTGTTGTCACGTTGCTTTTCTTTTTCCCTTTGCACAGGAATTGCATTAGGAGTGACTGGACTAGTGGCAAGACCAGCTGCCAGTATTCTTGAGGTTACAGGGAAAACTGCTCAAAGTATTAGAAACAGAAGTAGGCTCCACCACATAAGATCACAGCGGTATCGGATCCGGCTTCCCAGACCTCTAAGTAGAGAACTTCCGCTACGGCCTTACTCATGGGAAGAAGCAATTGGAACATCTGTACTCATGGAGGCTGATGATGGCTTGAAGTTCAAGGATGAGGTGCTTGTCATCTGCAAAGCACTTAAGCAAGCTGGTAAATTTGTGGTTCTCACGGAGAGACTGATACTTAAAGTTAGCTGTTTGAGCTTGGTGGACCTTGGGAAGCCTGAATTTCAAGGTGTGGCTATTGATCCAGAATGGGTGATAGAATCCGAAATCGGTTTGGACAGTGTAATCCACACTGACACTGATGAAGATGTGGTACACATCGTTGGAAGCAGTTCAGATGGTTTAGCAAGGCAGAACCAGCACCCGTCTAAAAGCGGAAGCAGCGGAGCAAGGACAAAATGGTGGAATAACCCTTCAACCCGCCTCCCACTTTTCCAAACGAACTTGGAATTGAAATCCAGGGAGGATGCAACAGAGTTGTTACAGATACTGTTGGCTATAATTGAGCAAGGCCAAGGAAGAGGCTGGGGCAGTGGGTATCTTTTGCATCAAAGTAATATCAGATAGAACAAAGTATATCAGAATATTGTTACTGATCATAAATAATAGCTTTTAGCAGCAAACCCACCATCCCATTCCTGGACTGAAGGAAAAGTCTTCTTTGACCTCAGCTGTTTGCTTGGTGGAGAGAGGGTGAGGGTTTCACTTGTAGAATACGATTGACCAGAACCAGCCCTCTCGGTGATACCAATTTTTCCGTGTAAATTGATCATTTGATCCCCTATTTTGTACATTTTGTACAGCATTGTTCCGTGAGTGTATTTTTGTGCAATCTTTGTACATAAGTAAGCAACAGTGTCTCAGTGTTTGCCATCCAAAGTTCCTAATTTGGAAATGGAAATTGTTTCCCCTTATTCTGTGCTTATTTACATGCATTTGTAGAGACATTATTCTTTAATCTCCAAAATGGACTGAATTTGAAAAAATTTCTATTTTGTTCATCCTTTATTACCCTTGTGCAATAATTTGGAACCTGCGGGGGATAATGTATAACACAAATTTGTACATGTTGTGTGAGGAGACAATGAAGGTTCATTCATTTATTACCCTTGTGCAATAATTTGGAACCTGCGGGTATAATGTATAACACAAATTTGTGCATGTTGTGTAAGGAGACAATGAAGGTTCGTTATATGCTTTCACTGCAAAAGATCAAACAAGGTGAGAACATTGCAATCTAACTATTCAGCAAAAGTGCATCAAGATTCCGTTTTCCTTCGGGACCCTTTGTATACCAAGATGATACATAGTCTCCATAAACAACATCACGATAACAGCGATGAGAGGATTCACTGACAAGCTCAGAAGCAGGGGAAATTTTCACTGTCTTCGCCGGGTCATGAAATGTGGCAACTGAGAGCCGCGCCTTGTTGGTGTTTGTTATGGCCCGATGTATGGCACTTATGTACTCTCCATTGGTTATAACCTGCAGCCAAAAAAGCCTGAGAGAGGGAAGCAACTGATGCAATAATACCTGACAAACTATTTGATACAAAGCAGTTTCCGAGAAATTTTCTACTAATGGGAACATTATGCGAAAACAATTTGCTTAGATTCAACTATGGCATCAAAATTATCCTCAGAAAATTATGTGCTCCAGTATTATCTGTTTGATAAGGTAAGACTAGTCAAACAATAAAATTTCCAAATCATGTCTATTACCATAAATTTACTCAAAACTGATCAAATGCAGAGGATTGGAAAGCGGCAATGTGATAGGACTTCCTGTTCATGTTATTATCATCCACAAAAAGTAATTATGCTAGATATAAGCATCAGAAGCTTTTTTTTGCTGAAACAATGACCTGACACCCTAGCAAGGCAGAAGATTTAATTTACAAAACTAACCAACAAATTAAACACCAAAATATAAGTTCTTCACGAGTTATGCATAATCTGATTTAAACAAGAGCAAAATGAGCACATTACCCCTGAATTGACAAAGACAAAATCTGCATTCAACTCAACACAGTTGTTTCCTAATCCTCATACTATGAACATTGACATATCTCTTTACCATTTTCTATCACTTTTGGAAAAGAGATTTATAATGAAAACAGGACAAAACACAGAAAAACAACCTGTTATTCCTAAACAATTTGTTAAAGATTTGTTGGCAATAAATTGATTTCACTGTTTTGAATTCATGTCATATGTCTTTACTAAAGTTGTGATTCATTGCACAAACAGCTCTAGTTTAACTCGTTTTCCTAACACCTTCATAAGAAAGAAAAAGCTACCTAAACCAAATGTAAGCTCTGGGTTCTAGCTAGTTCAGATTTTTGAATCTTTTAAACATGACTCATTTTCCGAAAACCTTCATAACAAAGAAAGATACTTAAACCAATTATAAATCGCTGCAACAATTTGTTAAATATTTATAGGCAATAGATTGATTTCACTTTTCTAAATTCATTTCGTTACTATGGTAGTGTGATTCATTGCAAAAACAGCACTAATTTAACTCATTTTCCTAACATCTTTCCATAACAAAGAAAAAACTACCTAAACCAAATGTAAACTATGGATTCTAGCTAGTTCAGATTTCTGAATCTTTTAAACATTACTGATTTTCCGAACAGCTTTGAAACAAAGAAAGCTAATTAACCCTTTGTAAATTGCAGGTACTAGCTAATTCAGCTGTTTGGATCTCTTCAGGATAACATAATTTCCGAGAATCTTCATAAACAAAGAAAGCTAGTTAAACTAAAACCAAAAGAAAATTGAAACTATGGATAGTAGCTAGCTCAGATGCTTGAATCTCTCTTCAGGACTGACATTTTTCGAATAACTTCATAACAAAGATAAATAGTCAAACCAAATGTAGACCATAAACTACAAATTCTAGTCAGTTCAGCTGATTGAATCTTGGGATTGTATTTGTACTCCGCGGAATTAAATTTTTAAGTTCGAAATATAAATTAAACGAACGCTTTGCTTGAAAATGTAAATCAATACCTGAGTTTGATCTGACAAAACGACAACAATGGCATCATCCAAAGGCTCAACAGTCACCCACTCTCCATCTTTCAAAACCTGCAACCCTCCAACATCATCCTGAACCAACAGCGTTATAACACCCATATCAGAATGTGACTGCAACCCAAGTGTCAGCTCCGGCTGCGGACACGCCGGATAATAACTAACCGTTATATTCTGGTAAAATTCACCCACCAAATCCATAAAAAAATCCCTTTTCAACCCTAAACTTTCCGAAATCAAACCCAAAACCCTCTCCGCCAAAGCATTCATTTGGTTACTGTACTCCTCCACCGTTCGCCGGTAATCGGACGGGGACTCTGGCCAGTTACGTGGGTTGCGGCGGGATAAGGGTAATGTGTGGTGGTCAAAGTAGTCTCTCCAGTCTAAGACGGTGTCGATTTTGCTGACTAACATTTTGCTGCCATAACCCTCGGAGGCGGCGGAGGTGAGGTCGCAGGAGTACTTGAGCTTGTCGGGCATGGGGGTTTCTTCGAAGAAGGAGCGGCCGAGACGCCGCATACGGCGGAGAAGTTCGAGAGGGACGCTGTGGTTGGTGACGTGGAATGCGCCCCATTCTCTGCAGGCACCGCGAAGTGCGCCGCGGAGGGAGTTGACGGGGGTGGATAAATCAATGACGGGGATGTTGAGAGAGGGGTTTTGAGTGGTGGGTCGGTCGTGAAGAGGCTGAATGTATAGAGCAGGGACGTGGGGGAGTTTAGATTCCGCTAGGTTTTGAACTCTTGTCGCTGCTTCCATGGTGATCCGATTGTTGATGATGATGACGAAAACGACAACAAAATAAATCAGCTATGTTTGTCAACTTCAGGGGTAATCTTTCACTTTTTCGAAACTGTAGGGTGTTATTAATATTTTTGACCCTCTGGGGTTAAAATGATGTTTCAAACCTCAGGGGTGTTCTTTGTAAAGTAATAGTTTCTACTTTCTAGACCTTGGAGATGTTAAATTAGGGTTTTGATTCTTTGTAATTGAATAAATCTTAAATTTAGAAGATGTATCATGTATGTGCTATAAGGTTATTATATCCGTCTGAAGTTCCCAAAATTTATATATCTATATACCAATAAAATGTGTGTATCTTTGTTTTATTTCAACTAAAAGTTAGGTAATTGATTTAGAAGTTTTAGTCGTAATGAACACAAATGAAAGATAGATTATTGGATAGATAGATTCAACCCATTTAGTAAATTCTCTAGTATGCTATAGAACACAGTTTTAAAACCCGACCAGGCCAGTTCGATCGGTCGAACCAAGAACCAAGACCTTCTCCAGGTCGGGTCAATTGTTTAAAAAAAACCCTAACCTAATCATCGGCCACTTTCGACGCCCCCTGCCCCCTCCCACCCACCCTTACCCTCACCTGACCACTGCATACCCCCTAGTGGGCCGCGCATGTTGCTCCAACTATGACAAGCCCCATTTCCAAGCATTGTTGCTCTGCCTAAACCCTAAACTCGAGCTCAATGCGCGACGGTGGCGGTTCACAACGAGGCATCGCCCACTTGAAAGACACTAGGGAGTACCTTGTTGCGCCCCCATCACAATCGCACAACACTAGCCTTACGCAACCTCCCCGCCCGAGCCCAACGTCCCAATCCCTTTCTCCTTGGTATGTTGTCGCCGCCAACCAGTTGACCGTCAATTTGCATTTGGCCAAATCACAGAGGTGTGTTTACTGGATTTCAAACCTATAGGGATTAATGTTATTTATCAGGGGTGTGTTTATTAGATTTCAAACTGTTTGATACACTTGTTCGACCGACCGACCGATCAACCCGAAAACCAGCCCCTTGATTGGGTCAAGGGGCTGGTCGGGTTTAAAAACATTTGTTATAGAGCATCCATGCATAGCAAATGATATACTGGGACAATATTCAATAGCATAAACATAGATTGATAGTACATGTCATGATTGAATAAGTACATGAACACATAATTTTATCGAAGAATTTTTTATAATGCATTGTGTTCCATGTCATGTGAGACAAAGGTTGGTGAAAAAGTTAAAAGAACATGTCGAATCTCTTTCA
>WYDK02118158.1:3364135-3402320 GCA_009867345.2 Toxicodendron radicans
CTAAATCATTCAAACATAAATCATAAACAATTAAAACAGAATAACATAAACAATTCCAATAAAATTGAGAATAAGAACAACGTTACTGAAGTTAAGTTATACCAATGACATGAATTTAGGCTTCAAAATCCCCTTGAACTGAAGAAGAAAGATTAGCCGCAAATATTAACGTAGAAATCTAAAAAACCTAAAAACTTTTGTTGTTTTCCCTCCTTCTTTTAACCTAAACACTCATATATAAATAGCATGTTTTTCCTCAAATCTACCCTAGGAAAAACGGAAATTACTTCCCTAGACCTTTCCTAAATGATAGATCAGATATGGAAAATAGAATTCGTTCTCCAGCTTGCATCAGGATTCTCACAATGGAAAAGAACTTTTATGGGCTTGGTCACTTCATAAAAGTTGTATTCCCAGATGTGTAGATAAATTTGGGCTTTTGAATCATCTGCTTTCGATATCTGAAGCTCTGGTTAGGCCCATTCGAAGACTTGATACTCAGCCAGGAAATCCTTCTGCAAACAGGACTCTAGGTCTGGTTTTGTAACAACTAATGAGAGCACAAACGAACTCGGATTCTCGTCCAAAATACCTTCCTGGAAAGCTTGATTTGTCTACTTTACTTTTTCTGAAGAACACTTTTGCAATTGAGAACTCTGACTCCATGAAAAACCTGAAAAACGCAGCATCGGTCAGAATTACAAAAATCTGGAATTTCCTAATCTTTTCTTAATTATTTCATAAAGTCTATCCAAATATGTCAAACTTACAAAATAAACTCTAATCAACTTAATTAGGCATAAAACATAACAAAAAACATAATATGAAAGGAATAAAAATATATAAATTAGACTCTTATCACTATCTCTGGGGCAAAACCATGCACAAACTTGTCTCTCCTCAACTGTGGGGTACTGGCTATGCCTGGTGCAAATCTGGCTAAGGCATTGAATCGGACAGAATATTCCTTCACTGTACTAGTCCCCTGACGAAGACTGATAAACTCTTGAGTCTTCGCATACATACTATCAGCGGTCCGATACTCTGCCTCAAAAAGCTATCTAAAATCTCTCCATGTCATGGTGGTGACGTCATGAGTCTCCTCCATCAACTCCCACCAAATTCGGGCATCTCCCTTGAGCAAGAAACTAGCATACCGAAGCATCTCCTGATCTATCCTAGGAAATAAACCTATGGTACGCTCCACTGTTCTAATCCATTATTCTGCAGCCACTGGATCACTAGTACCCCTAAACTCTGGTGGCTGATGCTGACCGGGAAGTCTATATATCGGATCCATACGTCCAGACACTACAAGGGGAACAACTCTCTCTCTAACCTCACCAAGGTTCGGTGTAACCCTCGGTCTCCCTGGTGCACGCCTCTCTCTATCCTCGCCCTGAACACTTCTCTCTCTGTCCTCTCTCAAAGCCTGATGTATCAATTCATGAACTCTAGCCTCATCTAAAGCAAGCGGAGTGGATCCTGACGGGTTGGAAGACTCACCTGCATTCTGAACACCTTTTCCCCTATCACTGTTGGATCGAGTGTTACGCCTCATCTAAACACACGTAACAACATCACCATTAGAAACTAACTGAAAGCAGGTATATAAGAAAATAACTTACATCGACCAGTACGGTATGTCGATACGGCGAGGAGGGGCACACTGTTTTCCCAAAACCATGCTTTGATACCAAAAATGTAATAACTCTATACTTACTAGCTTACTAGATAGAAAATAATGCTATCAGCGTGAAATATGCACAGTGTAAAACTCATATAAAATAAAAATATGCGCGCACGGCTTTTACTTTTACTAATAAAATCATATATACATTGTACATATTCAAAATACTGCTACATCACAAAAAAAAAAAAAAAAAAAAAAAACTGCTTTTATGTACATAACAAAACTATGGGCATGTGAACAATGGCCCGCCTCTCCCTCGCACATCAACTATCCGCTCCTGTCACGATCACCTGTTACCTTCAAAATGTTGAAATTAACGGTGTGAGCACTAGTTGCTCAGTAAGTAAATCTACTAAACCTTTAAAACCCTCGTTGAACTAAGTAACTTCAACATAATAACTAATGGCTTTTCTTCCTTTTCTTTCTCTTTTCCCATTCTATTCTTAATTCTTTCTTTATTGTCTAGGCATGCTTTCATAACTCAAAACTGAAGAATGCATGCAATGGGAAAATAAAGGGCATTTCTATTCTATTGCCATAAAAGGAAAAACTTATTCTTGCTTTTCTTTTCTAACTCATACACATGTCATACCATCACTACTAATATTTACAGCACTATGTAAATAAGTATGCATGTGAAATCTATGAATGCATGACATAAAAATCGATTTATGCATTACAAGAGAGACTACTGATGCAAGATAAAAAGAAATATTCTTTCTTTTCTTTCTACTATTTTTTGCTAATTCTCTTTTCTCACTTTTTATCTTTCTTCTACTATCTCATTCTTTCTTTCTTTCTTTCTTTCTTTCTTTCTTTCTTTCTTTCTCATGCCGATCGGACTAGGTCGATGTACGGATTAAGAATATTTGGCCATGTGAGCAACGAACAGTTCTCATCCACATGTACCACTAACGAGCTATGCGAATTTAATTCTTTTCTTGCAAAAGTCATGGTTATACATGTGGGCACTAGGTCGTCACTAAACTAACGCAACAACGCTCACAGATTCACGTCTCAACAACCTTCTCTAGACATTCTTAATAACTCTAATAAATATAAGAATGTCATAATGCATCTAGAACATGCATTCTACTGCTCTAAACATTCTTCACAATGCTACTAAATGTAAGAATGTTATAATGCATCTAAAACATGCATTCAATTCTCTTTCTTTTCTCATAGGTTATCAAATACTCATGCATAGTCTTTGACAACACATATGCATTATTCATGCATGAAACTCTAACCATGCAATGATATATGCAATTTCTCTCTTTAACTCAACTAGTTCATAGCCTTTTCTTCTCACTTGTACCAATCTACTAAGGTACTAAAATGAATATGAATATAAATATAAATTCTTCTCTTTTATTAGTGACCTCTTTTCTTATTTCTTCATGCATTTATTTTCTTGTATGACTTAAACACATGCAAATGCACATGAACACTTCACTAATTCAACAAGTCAACACAACTCAACTTCAAGGTCTCATTCTTACTACTTTGGTCAAAACATCAACAACACTTCCCAACAATAGCAATTGAACATCACAATGTCATCATAAACATAAATATACTATCAATTGCATAAAATAAAAGCTTTAGGGAAAACATTAAGCCTTAGCCGAATTTTCTACATTTTATCAACATTGAGATTCAAACTAGAAACTCTCTGTTCTGGTCCATTATCACTATTTTTTTCACAGAATTGGTTCTCGGTCTAAACATAAAAATTATAGGGATGTGTCTTAGCTTTCTAATGCATCATGAATCGCCTCATTCTAATTTATACAACTCAAGTTATGGTCAGAATACAGAAGGGGGTTGGAGCAGCCCTTTAATCCACCAATTCCGAATTTCACTATGTATATGCCCATCACAATTTTTCAACTCTTTATACATTCAATCACATATTCAGGCTACTCACAACCTTCATAACATACTATTACCATCAATTGACAACAAACTCATCTCAATCTCAATATATAACACAAGCATAATTCTTCAAAACTTTCTTAACATAGCAGAACAATCCATCTCATGATTTACGTACCTTGTCTAGCTTCACTTTAAGCCAAATACTTGCTTGAATCCAACTAATCTTCTTCTTCAATCTAAGAACATTAAACCCATATGAGATCTCAAAAATTACTCAATGAAAATAAAAGAAAAAGGCTTACTCATACCTTTAATGATTCTCTTACTTTGATTTCACGTCAAATCCTTTAAAATTGCTTGGAAAATTGAAGAATTTTGGAGGGAGAAAACTTGGAAAAATCGGCCATGGAGGAGGAAGAAGAAAATTATTCAATCAAATGAAATATCTCACTTTATATATTAAAAACTTTTTCAAAAATTCTCATTTTGTCTTTTGGTGAAATTTACCATTTTGCCACTCAAGCAATTACATAAATACCCTTAGTATAAATATAATTTTCACCTTAATAGCTTTCATTTGAATCTCCACTATTTCTCCTAATTCTTTATGAAAAGACCATTTTGCCCTTGGTGAAGTTTTGGTATATTTTCAAACAATTCTTTTAAGGAAATTTCAAGGGAATAATTCTAAGTATATGGACATAGAAAACACGTAAGTAGATGTATTTTAACTCGAGTATTACATTATTTACCTTAAATAAAACTCTCGTAATCATTACTCAATGTACCCCTCACAAATCCTTTTAAAGGGGTTAGCAATTTCAGAGAGGAAAAACTTATTTTTGTATTCAAAACATTAATAAGAAAACAACAGACATAACCTTGAGAGTCAATTTACCAAACCATTTTAAAAATCATTCTTCTCATCATTTTTTTTATCTGATTGATTATCTTTCATGCGATCACCTTATCCGATTCCGTCAAAATTAATCGATTATTTCTAATTATTCCGAATTTTCATAACAACTATCAATGATCATGCAGTGTGACGATGAAACTTTGTTATATTTATTATAAATATTATTTAAAGAGCATGGCGAATAGGAATTTGCATAAGCAATTATTTTGTTTGTCGAGAAGATTGTAGAATACAAGGGAAGGGTCGGTATTACACGAGACCCACACGTTCCAATACGCCTTTGCTTGGCTTTATAGTTAATCATATTCAGTCGCTGGAGGTAATCTAATTTTTTGTTTTGGATCCATGGCTCTCAATCCCCAACTGTTTCCCCATGGGATGCCAGTGCCCTTCGTCAATGAGCTATTCGTTCTCGCTAGAGATGGCGTGGAGTTTAATGTCGATAAGATTCCCGGGTTTGTTCCTTAAATCGCTATTATTATTATTATTATTTATCTTCATCTCTAATTCTTTTTTGTGGACAATTTTATCATAGATCAAAGGAAATTAGGGTTATGGAAGATTACAACAGCCTAACATTAATTATATGTGGATTTAGGGCTCTTTTAACTTAATCCATTCTAAAGAGAAGTTGTTATAGTGTTTGGTAAAAAATTTATTTTCTTTTACTTGCTGTGCGTTTGAAAAGCTGTATATTTGCGTTTGGTAAATTTGATTTTATACTTGTTGGTTAGGCTTATTGAATATTGATGTCTTGGGCATTGAAAAGCTAGTGTGTTCTTGGACATGATGCATTGTTTGGACTTATAAGAATAAGGAAATATAATGGAAAATCAAGAAAATGAAATCTTTATAGTGATAATAAGTACCGAGAAGCTTTTATGATGTAGATGCATTGTCTTAGCAATTTACCCTACTCTTGCCTTGTGTTTTCAGAGCTCATGGGGGCAACGTAAAAGCGAAGGGGATAATTTACTTGTCAAATATTCGCCTGGTCTTTGTTGCTAGTAAACCTGTTGGAAACTTTGTTGCCTTTGATATGCCCCTGGTACGTGATTAAGCCGTGTACTGCTTTCTTGCTTAAATCTTGCTTTTTGATTCTTCTGAATTTCACTTAAGGGATTGACACAATTTTTACAGACTTTAATATTATAGCCCGCCCTTTTTTATTTTTTTCCTCGAGTCAGGTGCTGGTTAGTATCCTGCATCTGCGTCTTAAGAGTTTCTAGTGCTACTAAATCTCTAAAATTTCTTATCTGGTATCATAGCGCTTTCCACAAATGATTATATGATACACTCGTCATGTATACATTTTATAATTTAGCCATATTTAATAAAAGGTGACTGGGATTTATCATATGGAATTGGTGTGCAAGTGATTGTATGAATGCTTAAGCTGTGAACAACTCTCTCCATACCTTGAATCATGAGTACACCAATGGATTGCAATGATAATGAAGTGAAAGTGGGATTAGACAAGGAGTGATTTAGCAACTCATAAAAGAGATAAGTTTGTTATGATTGTGACTGGTTCTCTAGGAAATTTTTGGTGCAAATTCTGGAAGAAGTGCATTAACTAGTATATGCAAGCTACTAAAGATATTATATTCCACAACTTTCCTTGAATGTATTTTGTATTTGTGCCATTGTGGGTCTCCCTCTAGAATTTGTGTTCAGCCTTGTGAGTATATATCTTTTAGGTATAAATCTTGTGAGGCACAGTTTTCTCTAATAGCTTGAATTGTGTGTCCCCAGACCTTTCCTGCTCTTCATCTTTTCACTTTTGACATCACTGTATATCATCTCTAAATTTATTTATTTTTAGTTAGCGTGACAATTCTTTACCAGGGGAAAGAGGGATAGAAGAGAAGGGGTTTGGGGAGGGGGGTTGGCCAATCAGTGGGGTAAGTAATTTGATGTAATGCATCTATGACCACTTTACTAATTTTTAAGCTGGTCTATTGACAGCTCTACATCCATGGTGAGAGTTTTAACCAGCCAATATTTCAATGCAACAATATTTCTGGTCTTGTGGAGCCTGTAAGTATACCATCAAGAGACTTCTTGTTCTTACTATTTTTATTTTATTAGATACTGATTATTGCATATTTAAATCACAGGTGGTCCCAGAAAATGAGCATAGGGCTCTATACTCCACCCATTCTTTCAAGATTTTGTTTAAGGAAGGGGGTTGTGGTACCTTCATTCCACTTTTTCTCAATTTGATCTCATCAGTTAGACAGTATAATCCACAAACAAATATGGCAGCAGAACATCGTGTAGATCCTTTGCAAGCATCACAAACTCCAGTTGATGAAATGATGAGACATGCGTAAGTTGCATATTTAGCTATATGATTTAGTGGTGAAGACAATTTTATGAAGGGTTTGTCAGTTAAAATCTCATTTGTTTGCTTTCTTGCAGATATGTTGATCCGAATGATCCAACAAGAATCTTCTTGCAGCAGCCCATTCCAGATTCTCAACTTAGACGTCGCACCTACCAGTCCCGCACAGTTGAAAACTCCATCTGATTTTAATGTTGCAATTGCAGAATGTGATACTATTTTTAAGCGAATTAAGTCGTGTATTTTACATTGTGTGTAGTTTGAGTACATAATAAACACACTTATATAGGTGTTGTATTGCAATAAATATCTGCTTTTAAGTAAGCTCCTATTTTTTTTCCGATCTTAGTACTTGACACAATCAAGTCAACTGTCAACATGCTCGGAGCAAACAACATAGGCATGCTCCACTCTTTTTAGAAGCTTCCAGTAATGACATCATAGGACTCCCAGGTGACTTCAAAAGGTCGCAGATCTGCCACTGAATCAGAACCTCTTTGGACCCATTGGGAAGAGTGCGAGTAAAGAGAACTCTTTCTGGTTGGACAATGAGCTCCATGTCCTCAAGGGCAGGTAGGGGCTGAATGGGAACTTAAGTGTGGAGGTTGCGTTTGAGTTGGAAGACATGAAAAACAGAATGGACTAGAGCCGTAGCAGGTAAATCAAGTTTGTTGGTCACTTCACCACTTCGTTCTATCACAGTAAAAGGCCCATAAAACCTGGGACTTAATTTCTCATTGTGTCTCCTGGCAACTTATTTGTAAGGCCTAATATTGGGAGGTTGGGTGCCTTCCTTCAACACGATGGCATGATCTTGTCGCCTGCTAGGGGGTAGAAACAGTAGGCTGCTCAAAAAAGGATTGAAAATCATCCAACAAAGCTGCTATCTGAGGGTTTAATGGTGTATTAATTTGTTCTCCCTGTTGCACTATAGAGCAAGGTTCAACCAAGAATCCAGTACCAACTCCTTGTAATGACCTAAGCATAGCTTGCAGTGAAACTACAGTCTTAACCGGTGAAGAATCCCCTTATAATGTGACCCGTTTACCATCAACCTCAAACTTCATAGTCAGATACTTCCAATTGTAACAAACATCTCCCAATGAACTAAGCCACACAATGCGTAAAACAAAATCAGCACCTCCTAATTCAAACAGAAAAAAATCATGTTGAATAGTAATCTCCTGCGTCGCTAATCCTAGGTTTCGGCAGATCCCTTCACTTTTCACCGTAAACCCATTTTCAATCATTACCCCAAAAGAACGAGTCCTATCCACTGCTAACCTCATTCTATACATCAATTCCTAAGAAATAAAATTGTGGGATGCCCCACTGTCAACCAACACTATCACTTCCTCATTCCCGATGTTCCCTTTTAGCTTAAGAGTCTTATCTGATGTAATACCCACTATTGAATTCATAAAAAGAGTCATAGGATTACCTTCAGTAGTTGGTTCCTCAGTGTTGTCGGTTGTTTTTGTTTCCTAGTCCGAAATTGCATCGTGGCTAACAATATCTGGAGGGATTTGCTTCGACATGTGTAATTTGGCCCAAACTTTTTGTCACATTGGAAACACCAACCCTTCTCCCTCTTGAGTTGTAGTTCAGCGTCAGATAATCGCCTGAAATGTGTCGATGATGTCTCAGTTGATTTTTTTTTTCTGTCGAAAGATCGTGGTTGACTTCCCAAGTTTTGATTTGAATTTTTGTTTTGATTAGGCAACCAATTGGATTGAACTTGATCTGGGTTGAGAACTTTGGTGTAATTGTCCACTCGCCCTGATTGGGCCTTGAATCCCCTTAACTTTGACTTATCCATGATCCAATTCCTCTCCTTAATTCGATGGGCCTGGCCTATTAGTTCAATAAGGGAGTGGGCCTAGTTAAACGCAAGTTTGCTCGGATCTCTTCTCTGAACCCATAAGAAAAGGTGCCTATCAACACATCTTCCCCAATATCACTCAAGGGAGCAGCGTGCAATTCAATTTGCTCCCTGAACTCCGTCACGGTGCCAGTCTGTTTCAGCACCACCAATGCCTCGTACACCGATCCCTTATAAGCGGGCCGAAATCTATCGATCAACGCTGATGTGAAAGCCCCCCAATTCTGAAAATGAGATCTCCAGTCCACCCATTGATACCGATTGAGAGCTCGCCTTTCCATGCAAACAGTAGCGACTTCCACCTTCTCCTCATCCTCCTCCGCAAATCGATTTATATTGAAGTATCAATCTACCCTAAATGCCCACTCAATCGGATCCTCACCATTGAAAACAAGCAACTCGAGCTTCCTGATCTTACAATCCTCCTTACTTAACTCACTGGTTCTTGAATTTCCAAACCCATTGCTATCTTCGTGAAGATTCTCTGATGTTCCCAGGTTGTTCTTCTCCCGATTTCTGTTATCTTCCCTCTCATCCTTCAACCTCATCCATTCTTGGAGTTCAATGAGATACTCTTTGATGCTTCCTATATCCTCTTTTACGCTACCTATATCCTTTTCTAATCTCTCTAATCTACCCTTCATTCTCTTATTCACCATTACCCACAACCTCGCTCTGATAGCAGTTGATAGGAACCCAACAACTCAACCACAAATCAACACCAATTAATCCAATCACGAGAAGAAGACAGAATTAAACTGGAATACTTTTGTATTATATTGAATGAAAATTAAGCAAGGACTGACTCTATGAACAAGTAATTGAAAAGAAGAAGGATTAATGGAGAAACAAGGATAAATCGAGCAATTCGAGGAGCTAGAGACCTCCCTGACCAATTCCTTCTCAAAACATGAATACAAACTCTGCCCATAATATATACCCGAATTTCTATTCTAAATTTCTCAAGATTGAGCCAAGTAGCTGATACCCTTAACCAACTAATAGCTAAAAAGACTAAATTACCCCCTTCTTCTAAAAGACTAATAACCCCCTTCTTCCTTTCTTCTTTGTAGACTTGTGTGATGGGTGGTGCTCTATCAATATCGAGCATTGAGATTGAGAAAACCACTAGATTCAACATACAAATACTGCAGGTATGAGTCACTCCCACGATTTAGAAAGGTTTAGTTGTGTGAGTGCTCTTTGGTATATGCAGCAAGATAAGAATGTGGAGTATTATCAGCATACTGCTTATGGAAAATGGTAGAGACATAAAATACCACCAAATCCTGCGATTTTGACTGGCACAGAGTGCAATCAATGCAGTTCATATTCATGCACACCCTTGTTAATTAGATGCATCTTCTCTGCCATAACTAATAAGCATTCCATAATTTAGTAGGATAAACGATGAATGTTCCTTCTCTGCCATAACTGATAAGCAGTCATATGGAATGAATCATAACCTATTGGTGTTTTATGCCACACAAAGTGCCTCCTGACTTGGCAAAGATTATGGTACATGCTCAGATACATTTTTCTTGATATGGACAACAGCTTCTCCTTCAAAAATGCAATTTCTCCATGGTTGATGACAACAGAAAATTTGCTCCAGTCCAAGACATCCCCGAATGGAAGGTCATAATAATTGGAGAGTATAACAGGAATACACCCGTATTGTATAGCATCGCTGACCCTCGCTGTGTTGACTTCATAACCTCTAACATGGAGACAGTATTTGCTCCTCTTAAAGCCTTCCTCATAAGGAAAAGGACTCTTAGGGAATATGTCCATAGAAGTATCATTTCCCCATAAAGATATTAGTTCTTGGCGAACACGAGAGTTTTGTATTCGTCCAGCAAAGTATACAAGTCTATGCCTGCAGTAGACAGACAAGTGAAGTGAATGAGTGATGCTAAATGATCTCTAAGCTTGCAAAAGATAGTTGATCAGTGGTAAGTTCAGTGAAAGAAGTATTTGTTAGAGTAAATGGAATGCTAATTTCGTATTATAGACTCAATAGAGAAATTGTCAATTCATAAGTAACATAAAATCCAGAAAAACAGATGCCTCAACTACTCTCTTAACCTTAGTATTAGAATAGATTGAAACAGGGCAAATGAAGAGGACAAACATTTGGGAATTTTTTAAAAGCATCAGTAACAACCAATTTGATAGTTATATGACAGCTTTTTTGTTAGGGATAGACAATGATCATTATTTTTTGAGTGAATTAGAAAGTTCTTTTTATACACAAATTTGCTATAATACTATGTTAAGTAACCATATATGATTGTTGATGCTATCTTAATTTAAACAACTATTTTGACCCGAAAGCTTAGTAAGAGTGTACCAATCTTTTACCTGGCATGAGGAGGATTCAATGGCACACGATCGGAGCGAGGCCAGACTTGAGGAAGAGCCACATCTTTGTGGAATACATAAAACTTTTGGAAGTAACTAGAAGAGCAAGTAACCTGAACCGCATTGTTATGCAATTCCGCATTTCTGGAAGCAACCTCTCGTCCCACAGAATGACAGTACACATAGAAATGGTCAGCACCTCCCGACGCATTCCAGAATGGGAACTTTTTGCTTATGCTGCCAATGTATTGGGCTACAAATTCAGCAATAGAAGCCTCCGACCGGACTCGAGGGTCGTTTCTCAAGTTGTTGACGGAGAAAGGGAAGAAGAAGAAATGGGCATGTTGAGGAGTGGTTGTGATTAGAGAACTATGAAGAAGGGCAATTTTAAACATGTGTTCACTCAAGTAATTTCCCAATTTTGGATTTAAGGGGTTTGTGTGGGGAACAAAAATTCCAGCAAATGGGTCCTTGGTGATGTTGCTGTTGTAGACATGAGGGTATATATAGATCTTGAAATTGCTCATCATTTCCTGAAAATCAGCAACAAATAGTTTCCAATTGTGATAAGGGCCCGATTGAACTTCCACTGTGATGTTTGCCTTAGTATTTATAATTGGTCCTGGTGCTTTTGAAGAAGAAAAATTATGAGAATGGGGTTGAGTTGATATAAGAGACGGATGTAATTGAAGGGGTTTGGGGGGATTGTAGGCCAATGCCATGAGAACTAGCACCATCACCATCACCGCCAGTAGCCGCCATAGATAATGCACATGAAGGGGTTGGTTTGTCTTTCTCTTCTTCTTATTCTCCATGGTAGCTAGAGAAGGAAATGGAAGCTTTTCTGCAAGATTTATGCAACTTCGAAAGTAGATGTACATGAAAGATTGATGATGATGGGAAATTGTATATCGGATTCAAATGAAAGGAAAGCAAAAGCTTAGGGGTCATTTGTAATTAAAAGAAACTTGGGGGACAAGAGAAACACAGTATGATTTGAATAAAAAGGACAAAAGTTAGAAGTTGTTTAGATGAAGAATGGCTACTTGTCTCTGGACCCATCCGCATCTTCTTCTGCGTCATCGTCATCAACCTTGGAGGTTAACTAATTTTCAAAATCGATCAATTAGTTTCTCTAATTCTTCTCATCTTCATCGTCCCCGCAGAATTTACTGTAACTACGATGATAGAGGCAGGAACCAGCAGCCAAATTCTACTGGAATTCAACTTTACCGTGATATTGAGAGGTTCTTCATTTTCTAATAAATTTGTTATCAAAGAAACTATTTTTGGATCAATTCAAATTGAATTTTGCGAGTGCTTTATTCTATTTTCAGATTACTTACAGAGACGGTGCAGCAATCACAAGATGCATGGGGTGGTTCAAGAGACTGGACTGAAGTTGAGGTTTTTGCTTCATAACTTCGTCAATATATTTTCCTGTTACTATTTATAATTTTTGTTTATAAAATTTCCCCTCTTACATAATCCGCTTCTAAATTTTTCTACTAAGTTTATTAGCTTCACATGGTTTTGTTTTCTTGAATTTCTAAGTAGCAGATTTTTACCTGCAATTACTTCTGCTAGTTTTATTGAAGGTTGTACCCATCCTGATATCTTAAACTTTTTACTTGTATCTCAACGGCCCTCATCACTACCTGTAACTAGATAAATAGCAGTAGAGTAACTGTTGACTATGATATATTGAAACTTTGGGTTTCAGCTTGGTTTAGACCAACTTGAGGACAGAAGCCTAGACTTTGACGGACCACTCTTATTTTGCTATATGATCTTTAAAAATAACACACAATTACAGTTGTCAGGAAATTGCCTAAAGAACACCCATGAAATATACGGATAACTCTAAGCTTTAATATAAGAGATGGAGGAACTCCTTTGACAATACGGCAACCGGAATACTAATATGTAAATCACTATTTTATTCTTGTATACTGTCCCATTCTCAAAACCCAGAAAACTATTGCATCCTGGAGATAACAAAAAACGAACATGTGCTGCAGAAATTATTGGCTAATCTTAACAATTTCTGCCAAATAGCTAAATAGAAGTTCATCGCCAATACAGACAATCACAAGATTTACTATGCAAAATATTATGATGTCAGATCAACTCTATAAGTTTTCAAAGAAATTTTGAAAGGTAATGCATGTGGAATGTCATATTTGAAGGTTAATAAAAAGATTTCAGGGATTCAAAACCTGATTTAAGAACAATGCATATGTCTCAGAGCAATGGCATGTAATGAGTGACACATTTTTTTTCTTTTTTATATTCAAAGTTTTTGTTTTAAAGGATGTTACCTATAACATAATTTAACTAGTCCACCATGATAACATCACAGGGATCATGGATTCTCAAGCCAAGAAGCACTAAACCCTGGTCAGTGGTCCATTTCATTGGTGGTATATTTGTTGGAGCTGCCCCTCAGCTTACTTACCGTTGGTTTCTTGAGCACCTTTCGGAAAAGTAAGTTGCAATAACATACGAAGGTCATTTATCTGCAATTTCATGCTCATCACATAATTTATTAGCAGGTATAGGTTCTTCGATAGTGTATATGTGGTACTTGTTTCAGCATATATGATGTCTATTAATACAAGTTTTTATGTCAAGTCGTAGTACACACTATATACTTTTGCATCCTATGCATGATTAAAATGTTTTACTAGTTAATTGAAATATTTCACTTCAGCTCATCATTTTTACGTCAGCTTGAAAATGCATTCCAAGTTACTGTTCTTTTTTTTCTGTTAATTCTCTTTACAATTATTGGTGGTGGACTCTAACATAATCATCTATGGCCTAGAACTACGAAAATGATGATTTAATTCTGTCTTTGTGAGGTAGGGGTGTTTTGGTGATTGCAACTCCGTATCCTAGTGGATTTGATCACTTCTACATTGCTGATGAAGTTCAGTTCAAAGTTGATAGGTGCTTAAGGTTTTTACAAGAAACAGTGAGTTTCGACTCATAATCTATAGACTAGCATTCTTCTTATCTAAGGCTTCACCCACACACTCCCACTCCCATAATGAAAAATACATTGAACTCACAGATGCTTCATATACAGGTACAAGATCTTCCTACTTTCGGCATTGGCCATTCTCTGGGATCTGTCATCCACCTCCTAATTGGTAGGTCAAGATCATCCTATATTGTAATACTTTAAGGAGGCAACTACTTTGGTTTGCAACAGTTCTTAAGATCATTGACTTGACTGTTATCAGGATCAAGATATGCTGTGCAAAGAAGTGGGAATATATTAATGGCTTTCAACAACAAGGTACTGTAATTCTTCATCATACATTATTTAACTTAATGAGGAGATCAATAGAGAGAAAGACATTCCATGGTCCCACCAAAACTTCAAAGAATGAAGTGGTAATTAAACTAACAAATGAAGCACTTCAAAAGATCTACTAGTAAATTCTAGGGTGGGGCCATCCTTCTTTATCTGAATAAACAAATGGATGTAAACAGGAAAACTATTATCCTCCTTTGTTCTATTAGGTTGCAGATATATTAGAGTACACTTAATTTTGGCTATTTACAAAAGTGTTTGTCATCCTACTAATCATACTCAGTAAGCTATCATCCTAAGATATGGACTATCTAAACTCTATGTAACTGATTTGATTCCGCTCATAATTACACAGGAGGCAAGCTTAGCTGTCCCTTTATTCTCGCCTGTTATTGTCCCAATGGCCCAAAGCATTGGACCCCTTTTATCACAAATTGCAGAATCACCAACAATCCGCCTTGGGGTGAGAATCTGAGTTACTAAATCCTTTTGGTTTGAATAGTCATGAAACATGCTATTAGAGCTTTTTTTTTTTTTTTTTTTTTGGTTATCACTGCTGTTATTATCATCTCATCTTTTCCATTTAAGTTACGACATGTTCTTTTTTTATGATATTTATGGGACAGCTCTTTATTGAACTTCGGTTAGGATATTCACAAAGAACCTGTATATGTACTTCTCATGATACTCAATTTTCAAGGACCACTGATAGGAGGCTAATCCAGCTCTTCCTAGAACTCTTTCATTCTCGACCAATCATAGATTCACTTGTAGTAAAGTGTGCTTATCTCCCATGCTTTGAGGCTCTTTGACTTATGCGGCTAAATTTCTTCTTTTGATTGGTTTTTTGTCTCTCAGATCTAATATTTCTCCAAACACTGTTAATACTAAAAGTGCTTGGACCTCAAGTTGACTGCTGGATTCTCTAATAGACGGCATATTCTCCTTTGTATTGTTATTTCTTCTTCGTCATCATCCACCTCCAGGATTAACTATTCCTTCAATTTTTACCTTTATCACTGACACAAAGTTGCATCTCGTAGTAGTACAGGTTATGATCTGGTTACTTGTCACTTTGTCTGAACTCAACTTTGGATTTATAGAACTCTACTCACAGTAATGTAAATTTTTAGCATTATGAAGCTATTGCTGTGGTTATTTAAATTATTTAATGGTATGAGTAGTACCATGGAGATATTAGCTTGATGTGAACAGTGCTCTTCATGGTATAACTGTTTGAAAATTCTGCTTCCTGCTTTCTCTTATTTTCGTCTCAACATGTCTTCTACGTTTGCCTTGGTATTTCATCTGTCTTTCCATAGTTGAGCTTGCTAACCAGTAGCATTTTCTAAACTGATGATGTGTTCTAATGGAATACTTGCAGGCAGAAATGACTTTAAAGCAGATGGAAAACCTTAGCCCTCCCATCATGAAGCAAGTTCTTCCTTTAGTAGAGCAACTCCCTCCTTTGTACATGGACTTAGTAAAGGGAAGAGAAGATTTTACTCCCAAACCGGAAGAAACTAGGCGACTTGTATGCTAAACCTCCAACTATTTATTCCCTCAAATGTTTTTAGTTATTTATGTGATGTACGTGTATTATTTTGTTAAGATTTCCTTATTTTTCATGCCTGTTTGTTTGACTTAGTTATTTTGCCAAATTTAACAAAATGGTCTTGTTATATTCTATTTCAACTCTCTTGTTCATACTTATAGAATGGATTGAATATTACTGCAATAAACTGCAACTCCCTCTGAACTTCAGTTTTCTTTTTGGAAACTTACACGCTTCTTCATGATTGATGCTTCATTCTTCTTCAGATAAAATCATACTACGGCATTTCTAGGAATCTTCTGATAAAGTTTAAGGATGACGGAATTGATGAAACTTCTACGCTAGCTCAGATGCTTAGCTCAGAATCAGCTATCAGTTCAATGCTAGACATGTCAATTCGCTTGCTGCCAGGAGATCATGGGCTCCCTCTGCAGCAGGTACCTTTCTACCAATATCAATATTCATTTTGAATAAATCTTCATGGTTGTGAACCATATACTTTTTGAAGATATTTCTTGTGTTAATTTGAATATCCCTGGTTTTTGTTCATTTCTTGGTGAAAGAATTAAACATCTTAAACGTTACTCCATCTTGCAGGCACTCCCAGATGTTCCACCAGCAATGGCTGATGCAGTAAATCGTGGAAGCGAGCTTATCGCAAGTCTAACTGTCGGGACACCATGGGAGACAGTCGCCAAAGAAGTCGGCAATTCATTAGGTGTGGACTCAAGGATTTTGCGGGCAAATGCATCCAAGGATATAGACCTTCTTGTGGATGTGATCACATCTTGGATGTCTTCAAACACAGGTCCAAAACTTCTGCGGCCATGATATATAGGAATGGATCACCAAAGCCAAACTACACAGAAAAAATAGTTAAAGGTTGCTACAATTGAGAATATGGTAAAATAATTGATGTGCATGTATGTAAATTTTTCTGTACATTTTTGTATAATATCCGGGATGTCTATTGCATAAAAAAAAAAAAAAAACATGAATGTCCACCAATTTGAAGTTCTTGTACATGTTTATTCTATTTGATTGTGGCCCAACATGCTTCTTCATGTTTGTAGAAGTAGAAATGTTAATACTATCATATTGCATATTGATCATATGTAGTTTGAATCATATCACCGGGAAAATGATTGGATTTTTCCTTCCACTTGTGGAATCAGTTCCATTCATGTTAGGGCCTTCTACTTTTCTTCTCCTACACCTTCAAATTAGGGATGCCAACGAGTCAGTTTAGGGATTCGCAAAAGGAAAAAAAATTTGGACCCATCAAAGGTTTATTTGTTTTTCCAGATGTGATTCATTAGAGTTTGATATTCAGAGCACAAGTCCCCGATTCCATGGATCAGTGGCCTGATGCATTACAAAAAAGTGTTCTGTACCTTCAACATTGGCAATTTTTCTTAGTTTTGTTTATCGAAGAAACATGGTTTGCCTCTACATTTTTTATTCAGTGGCCTGATGCATTACGAAAAAGTGTTTTCTATACTTTGACATGGGCAATTTTTCTTAGTTTTGTTTATTGAAGAAACATGGTTTGCCTGTACATTTTCATGTCGCATTTGCCCCCTCTAACCCAGGTTTTGATGACTTCTATGTTCACTATATAAAAGTACATGAAACTGATGTTCCACAACAGGTCATTTCAGGTGATAGCAGTACCCCCACAATCCTAAATAAAGTCCTTGATTGATTTGTGTATTGAGAAATTCAGTTCCACAAAACAATCAGAACATGTCTCAATTCCAGAAAGCACAATATTTACACCAACTGGAAAATGTATATATGACTCTTGACTTCTCAACAACATAAATTTCTCAACAAAGTAAACAAATAACTAGATATATCTCGTCGATAAATTTCTAATCAACATACAGAAGCAACTACATACATATCGTGGAGAAATTTCTCAACAAAGTAAACAAACAACTAGATATATTTTGAGGAAGTCAATCTGCTCATTGTCTATACCATCTATTCTTCATGATAGAGATACAAGCCAAGACCAAACCGAGCACATGCTCTGCAGAAAGCTATTTCCTCCGCTGAAGCAACTGGGTCTACAATGTCACCGTCACTTGATGATACTGTCCCAGTTGACTCGCGGTGTGCCTGTAACAGCATACGATGTCAAAATTTATAGACACTATCAATGATGAATCAATCATGCGATTAGTTTACACCACTCGAGGAAAATGTTGAATATCAAATATGCTAGATCTGAAAGAATATAAGTTGAATTTTTTGTAATTTCACGAAGATCCTATTCCTTAGTAGGTCAGTCCTTATGACACGAAATAAAACTACTCAAATAGATGCATAACAAAGAATATCAAACAAAGACCTGAACTCTCAGTACAAAATTCACAAATCACAAGAATTGCACTCAATATAAAACATATAGTTAATACAAATCACCATAATAGCTTTTGCTATGAACCGGTAATTAAACTGCCCCAAACGTGAAACAAATAAATAACACAGCTTCTACATATTTTACTTTCAATGAAGAAAAAATAGATTATTTGAATTTTAAAATGATTATCTCACAGATTCTGGTAGAGTGCCTAAAGCCAATGTGTACAAGTCAAAATTCTAATTGTGTACTCTAATAAATTGTTTATAATCTGTTAGGATCCCATATTGGAAGGGAAATGGGTGGACATATGGGTTATAAAGGCTTAGACACCCTCCCTTGGTAAGCCGGCTTTCCAAGAAGAGTTTTACCCAAACCCAATAAGACCTACTATCCAACCCAATGGTTTGAGTTATTGGACGAGTTCCTATCATAATCATTCACACAATTATATACACATCGAGCAATGCTACTCTTAGAAAGGAACCTACCTAACTTTACATCGCAAATGATGTAACAACTCATTTGATATAGTTGTATCACTTATCACATCCAATTATTTATAAAGTATTGTCAACTCAATTGTCACAACACTTGGGATACTTATTTTAAGTATAGGATTATTGTACACACATTTAATTGAAGGTACCCTACATTTAACACCTTAAAAGCTTATCCTTAAAAGATTGTCATAAAATCCTTAAAATTAATCTTATGCCTTCAGATAAATGAGTAGAATGACACTTCAATTTTTGCCTTAACTGGAATGAGACAAGAAGTCTAATTTATCAAAATTAAAATTTCAAAATTGCCTAAATAGAGAACATATAAGCAAAAGGGAGGGCTCTTAGATTTCTTAGGGAACAATAAATTGTTTTGAATAGATTCTAGTTTTAAACTTGCCATACAAATATTAAGTGCCTTTGGGAAAAAACGGCTGAGTCTTCTGGGTCTGATGCCAGAAATTGAAAATTAAGAACACGAGGGTATGTAGATATCAACCAAAGGGCATCTTCAAGGCCAGCTATAAAAAATTTACTGTCAGCTTAACATTAAAAATATGTGAACTATAATGGATTAAAGCTTATGCTTTGCAGCTGGTTGATTTGAGAGAGCAGCGATATTGAATTATTAATTCTTGCAAAAATTCCTAAAACCTCACAGTAGTTGACAGCAAATCAAAACCATGAATGACTTTAACTAAAACTTTCTCATCTATGATAATGCAATAGAGTTACAGAGATAAATGATATGAAATGAATGATTTGGTTTAAGAAGAAGACCTCTCCATCAGATCCTCTTATAGTGAGTCGGTATACAACAGTGACATTCCCATTGTCAGAGAAGATCACATCTCGCACTTCTCCACACCATCCTGAGCCACAAAGCTGTAGCTGTTAGTAACCAATCCTAAAAACAAATCAAAATCTAACATTACTGATGGCAGAGCTAGCATGGTAACCGGGGCAATTCCCATGTTAGAAATTTTCTTTACATTACCAATTTTTTTCACAAAGTTAAACAAAGCAGTTTGGTTATTTTAATTGCTATTTTGCTCCTCTCGCTTACATTAAGGGACATTATAATTTTAACTTCCACAATAAAAATATAAATATTAATTATATGCAGATTAAAATTGAATGCATTTGTATAGAAAGTAAAAGTAGTCATTTTAGTGATACTGAAGTTAATTCTTAACATTATTATGTTTAGAGAAAGAGGTACAAACCAGGCGCATAGAAACTCAACATCCTGTTGGCGTGATACCTACAAACCAAGATCGATAAAATTAGATGAGATCGGATGAGATCAGATCAAAACAAATCATTAAAATTACATTCTTACCAAGGAATGGATTTATCAAGAGTATTGATGACATTATCAGGGATCCTCTTATTGAGATCTCGTAGAATTTCAGCAAGAGGACGAGTGATACAGGAAGAATTGGAGGGGGAGAAGGACTTGTTGAGCGGCACCACATAGTTGGAACTAGGAACTCCTTTTTTACTACTCTTACTATTTTCAGTTCCACTGCAATACGCGACTCCAGACCATCCGATTCTCCGGCTCTGATTCACTCTGTTAGTGATCCAGGTGGATGAGGATGATGATCTCGGGAGCACCAAAGCGGCGGCGTTTTTGGTGTTGGTTTGCAAATGCAATTGCAATGCCATGGCTGAATTGCAAATGCAATAGGAATTGGAATTTGTTGTTGGTCTTATTTTCAACTGCCTCTCATCTCACGCAAACGTAATTGCAATTGAATATTAAAAACATAAAATATCTCAACTCAACTAAGCCCCTCGTGTCTGTGGTAGCTGCAGCCTCTGTTTAAACATCACATAATTACATTTATACCCTAAGGTTTGGTTGATAGATTTTAACCTATATAGGACAAAATAGTCAAAATTAGAATTTGAAAGGCTTTGTCTTATTGAACCAAAAATTCTCTTACAATACTTTTTTATTTAATTTAATCAGCCGCATGCCATGCTCATGGTCTAAGTCAATGTAGGTAGGATATATCATATTTTTACATCATTTATTTACATTATATTCATATTTAATTAATAAAAATAATATTTTATTTAATATAAAAAAATGATATAAAAATATAATATAAATATAACATTACCTTATAACAAAACGTGTACTAGCTAATTAATACAACTCATTTATTCTAAACCGAAACTGGTTTTGGTAACGCCACCATATTTGAATGTTGTATGGTAAATATTATTTATCTTTTATTATTATATGACAAAAATTAATTGAATGAAAAGATACACATAATGACGGTTTGAATATTCAATTCTCATATTTGACTCATTCATCACCTACCAAACACACTTTTTTCTTATTATCAGCTCAAAATATCATTATTATAGCGGTAATAGGAGAAATGTCTTGCCATAACTCATCACCTCTCTCGTCTCGTCTATGAATTAATTTTATATGATCACAACAACACAGCACTAATTGCCGTCTTACACATTTATCTATCAACACTGGTTCATTTATACAGAGTTCCTTCAAAATTTGTGAGAAGAACACCAAGTTAAAGCCCCGGAATCAGTAACCTGATATTAAAAAGAGTGAGATTTACATATCCATGATCATATATAACCACCTTAGTGCAGTTGGCAAGGGCCTGCGATCATCAAATCAAGTTGGAACCTTTGTCCCCTGTCGGAAATAAAATAAAATAACAGTTATATGAAGTTCTACCAGATAACAATTTAAATCCAGTAAAGAATAATTCCTACCATACCCAGCCTTCTATGAAAAACTAGCTCCACTTCTTTACGGAGGGCTTCCAAATCCATAGCATAATCTCTTTTATATTCCTCTACCATTAAATCCTGCAGCTCCTGCCTTAACCTCTCCAAGGCACTATCCAAACCACAAAAGTCCTTTAAAACCCAGGCTTCTATTGTTCTAAGTTGCAGTAGATTCTTAATCGCAACAAGAGCCTGTAACATAATTGCATCAGCACCATTAAAACGAATACATGCAACTCTATGTAACATTTGTTGAGCAAAGTTTTTGCTAAGATCATGCATATATTTAAATATCAGTTATATACATATGGTTCTTATTAAAAATATTCAAATTCCAAGTTTAAAGTTATCATTTCAGCAACCAAAGCAGCAGTGTCAACAATGCATGGACATGTGTAACACTAAACCAGAAGTAAGAAGTTCAAGAGACACCTACCTTCTCCTGTAGATCAAGATCAGCTGATGCTGTTAGATCAACCACAGACTTCAAGAACAAGCGATTGCTGAAAAAAGGCAGCTCCACTTTATGTATATTTTCTAATTGACACTCGGCCAGGTCAGCAACAAGAAACACAGCTTTTCTGCGAAGTCTGATATCAATGCTTGAGTTACTCAGTATGTCCTGAAAAAAATTGATCACCAATTGCAATAATTAGGGACATAAATTACTTTATATACATACACAATTTCTTCATTCTCCCTACTATAGTCACCTGAAGCATCAAATCTCCAGCTTCAGAATAGAACAATTCCTGACCAGCTACATTATTTCGAATCAAGGTTGAAACAGCATATAGTGCTTTTACAGCTTCTTCTACGAAACTAGATTTTACCATCTTCATTAGCTTTGACAGCGCTCCAAGATCAAGGACCTAAGACACTTAAAATTATTGTTAATCAGTTTTTATTTCGCATATCTCATTCAAACCAAAAGTCAAATCCTCAAACACGTTTATGATCATATTCAGCATTGCAATTATAATTAAGCAAAAAGGTTACACCTGTTGAAAAATAACAGAAAAAGCAAACTACCTGCTTCTGAACATATGGGTTATTTTGACTGGCTTTCCCAAGAATCCATGCAGAAATTTTCCTTATATCTGTGTCCAGGTGATTAAGCTCTTGTATAAGCACAGCAAAGCCCCCAAGCTTGCTCAGATCTAAGAAACACAAGATTAGCTATGAGAACACTAATTTGAGTAAAAAGAAAAAAATAACGTGAGGACACCCCAATATTTGGGAGACCCTAGAACTCAGACAAGGATTTGTTACATAAAGAACTTCAGTGTAACAATGCCCTGATAGCCTTTATCATCAGCTGCTGTGAAGATATGTATACTAACTTCCAATCTTTCTAACAAAAGAAGAAAAATAGAATTCAATGGCATTACATGACATTCAATGGCATTATGGTTACACTCTCCACTACAGTACTTAGGTGCATACTTCTAATTTAAGAAAGAAATTTTCTGTGCAAAGACCCATCAATCACAGCACATTAAGTTATCAAAATATGTCTGCCGTTTGAGCTCCTTATAGTGAGTAATGTTGACATCTCTTCATTCAAGTTTTTAGCTTTCATGGAAAAACATGTGCTTATGTAAAAGCATGTGTTTATAAGGAAATGAAGTAGCTTAAGGAGTGCTTTTGTAAATCAAATAGAAAAGCAATGGTTAAAAATTAGCTTAAGGAGTCCTTAAGGGGTGCAAGTGAAATACCTTCGTGAATTATTTCAACCGTTTAAAATTGCTACCTCAGGTTCTAACATCAATCTCAGGAGTCTAATGCTCATCTCAGGAAATTGCAAGACAACTGGAATAGGCCATGTGGATTGATAGGATGGCCAAACAAAAACCCTCAGGTGCTTAAGTTATCAAGGGAATCACTAATTATTAAGCCTAATACCCTTTTGGAATGTGTTTACGTATTTAAGTGTTTGTAGAATAAATTTAGTACAAAGGAATGCTGATCTCCAATTTGTGTAGTGTTGACATTTGAAGGATGTGATCTGGTAGTGCCTTTAATTTATCACAGTACTAAATAGTCAAGGAATGAACCCATAATATAATTGTAATATATTCAACTCTTATAGTAATATCCCACTTTTCTCATTCATCCACAAAATAAAACTAAAGAATTTTCAATTTGAAGAAAACAACTGTAAATGTTATAGAATTGCCACAACTTTCTAATTCTATCCCCAAAATTCATTAGCCACCTTTTCACATTTATCATATTGAATATCTTCAATATTCAAGAGATGATAATTTTTCCAGAGGAGACAAAAACTCACACTTAAAAGCTTTCATAAGTAGAAACTTTCTCAGCTGAGTTAAAGATACCATCGAATATGACAAATGACCATATAGCTTTGCCTTCATGCTAATGTACATTAATTTCACTATATTAAAAGGTTGTTTTAAGGCCTCAAAGAGGATTTCATCATTCTCATTCATATTTATGCTTCAAATGTGGGCGAAGCTAAGGGAGGAAACTAAAAAATAAGTGAAACGATCATTTCTAGAATTTTTTGCCTCGTTTATGAAAATCTTTATTCCTTGAATTGCTTATGATAACAAATATGAAAAGAGTGGAAAATGAATTTTTGGGAATACAAATAAAAAGCAATGGCACTATCACATCATTATTTTTTTTCCCAAATTGAAAACTCTCCAATTTAATTTGTATAAATGGGAAACTCTTCAATTTAATTTGGATGAATGGGAAGAGTGGAATATACTTAAGAGAAAAAAATATTGGAAATATATTAAGGCTTCATTCCTAACAATTGGTAATTGCAATAAATTAAAGGCACAGTTAGATCATATTCACTGCAAGTTAGATATCAGTGACTACTCTATTCTATGAGAACACTACAGAAAGGAGGAGAGAATGGCACAAGTTCATTTTGTGCCTCCTTTCCTAATACTAAGGAATTTAGCTCCACCAAATTTATTTTACCAAATGCTTCAAAACGCACACAAACACAATGCAAAGTAGTATTTAGGCCCCAGGCCTAGTAATGAAAATTTGTTTTACTGACTCGAGTGTTAAAAGGAAAACATTGGCCACCCTGACCTTTTCTATTTGTCTTGCTATTTCTCGAGATGGAAGCACTATTTTCCCAATAGAAGTATCAAGCACTATTTTCTAATTGGACTAAGTTTAGACATATTTTGGCCACCATTTTTTGTTGATAAAAGAAAGTAACCCATACTCTACTTCCTTTCCCCATAAACACGTGGTTTTCCATAAAAGCAAAAAACCATTTTCAACAACATTAAAAGCAACACAGTAAATTATATATTCAAAGTTCATATTCATTATAGTGTGTATTTGCATTAAGATAAAATAGGAGAATCATACATACCATTTGCGTTATCTATGGGCTCAACAAGAATCAAAAGCTCCTGCAATGCACGGTGGCGATCTTCTAAAGATAGAGAAGAATTATTTAAATCATCTATCGCAATTTGCATCAACTGTGCATCTGATGGCATTTTCAACTTCTCCATGAGTTCCTGTGTCAGCACTAAAACAAACATCAAAATCTGAAACGTGTGCTAAAAATAGCAAAAGCAGGACATACAAACATGAAAAATCCACTTGTCATAGTTGAAATAATTGGTGACAAACATAAATCAATAGTGTTTCAGCACAAGAATTAATCTCCTTAAATAGACCAAATTGAATTAGCTTTGAAGAGAAGATGTTTGACCTTTATTTCCATTTGACGCTTCTTGAGCTCAGAAGGAGATAAACGCTGGACATCTTGCGCGGTTTCCTTCAACTTAGCTGGATCAGAATGACCTGGAATAAAAATAAAAAATAAATTTATTAGAATAAAAAATAGAACTAACAATTAGTTAACTAACCGTACCTATGGCCCACTGTAACATTCCATCAAGAGAAGAAAATCCGCCGTCAAGTTGATCAGGATCGCTGACAACAGAAGCCGCCGAAGAATCGTCATTAGGTTCAGTCTTACGCAACAGATCCTCCTCTTCTTTAGCAGTGGACCAAAATAGACTTGCCGAAGATGAGTTTTTTTCACGCTCCGCCGTCACCGCCGCCGCCGTTGTCAGTAAGAATATGAGCCATAATGTAAGATAGTGACCTGTAGCTCCACTCCGTCGCCTCATGGAAATAATCCAGATGCTCTCACCGCCACACCACGTAGCTTCTTTTTCCAATAATAGATTCCTGAAGTTTGTTGCTCTTGCTTTCGGGATTTAAGAGCTCCTGTTCGATTATTAATTTACACGTCACCTCCTTCAATCAATACCGTTCATTTCCCATCTAACGGTACTAGATCCTTCTCTTCTATTACTATTACATTTTGATATTATTGCATGTTTATATAGAATTTTAATGTGTTCACGTTTTTATAAATAGTAGTATTGTAATATTTAATGAAATAGAGTTTGAATATGAAAATGTGTTTGGTAAATTTTTTTTAAAAGGTTTTTTTAGTAAAATATTGAAAATCTTAGGCTTGGTTTATTTTTAATAGTATTTGATAAATACTGGGTGAGTATTATTTGAATAGTATTTAGATAATATTTATGGAAAAATATGTCTTGATATTTGTTGAAATATGATTAGATTTAGATAATATTTAAATAATATTTATAAAAAAATGTGTATTGATATTGATAGAATTTGAATAATAATGTTTATGGAAAAATGTATATTTTTGTTGAAATAAGATAGTGAATAGAATAGTGATATTTGGTTTAAACAAAACCAACCTATATTATTTGTTAACTGCCGCATTTGTTAAATTAGCTAAGTAGCTTCATAATAAAAGTTTAAAAAATGATGAATATACCCCCACCCATAAGAGGCCGTCAGCGACCACTACCGATCACCTATGGCTGGCCATGTCACGAAGCGGGCTGATTGGATCTAGTCGGTCGTGCGCTGGTAAGGTTATTTCCAACAGATTCATGGTCTGAAACGACCAGATTGGGCCGAAAATGGCCAGATTGAATTTGGTCATTTTTGGTCAGATCTGGCATATTTGGCCTTTTTCGGCCAGAGATCTAGTTGGAAAATGCCATAATGGCACACGGTCGACTGTTTTCTGTCGGTTGCGTGTAGTTATGTAGTCGGCCAGCGGTAGCCAATTATAAACTTTTGGGTGTGGTGTTTTTGTTAATTTTTACAATTTAATGTTTTTGGAATAAAATTAAAAAATAATGTTTTTAATTTGAACTTTAAAAATATTTGAAATTGGAGGGAATTTGGATAGTATTTGTGAAATATTTAAACAAACGTATATTTGATATTTGTTGAAATGAGATAGTAAATAGAATAGTGATATAATATTAAAATGAATATTCAACTTTTGATACAATATTTAAAATAAAAGAAAACTTGAAAAATTAAAATTAATAAGAAAATTAATTTTAAATGAAAATAAACTAGTGTTAAAAGTTGATAAAATAAATAATTTTAGAAATTTAATAATCCCTTTCCTGAGTAGGGGGTGCAATCAGACCCGAGCCGCTCGGCTTGACCATTGTCGAGTCAAGCTAGAGTTCGAGTAATTCGCATGCCGAGTCAAGTCAGGTTCGAGCTTCTTTATACTCGGTTCGAGTAGTTCACAACTACGAGTTGGGCAGGCGGTGTCACAGCCTCCCGCCCCTCTTCTGTACACAATTTTTTTTTTGTTGGATGTAGTGGGTTTGTCATTTTTGGGTTTATGTTTTGTGGATTTTCAACGGTCAAAGGATTCGAGAATTTCCACAATCTCGATCGTAAATTTGTTTTGCTAGATGTGTTTTGTTGGTTTGTGAAATGATTTTATTGGTTGTTGTGTTTTGTGGGCTAAATAGAGTCAAGCTCGACAAGGTCGTAATCGAGTCGAGCTTGAGCCTAGCATATATCTATCAAGCTCGAGCTCTGACTATTCCAACCGAGCCAAACTCGAGCTTCTCAATACTCGGCTTAGTTCGGCACGACTCAACTCGATTACACCCCTATTTGGGCATGGTTCTTGAATTGAGGGTAGGTATACTAGAACCATGCCCAATAGCTGTAAGTATTGGAAGAAGTAACGAGCTAAAAAAAATTAAGAATAGTAAATACTTGTACATATAAAATAGAGGGAGCAACATACCAATTCCAGGTAATTGATGATCATTTACAATTTCAAAGTTGTTATATGGATGAGAGCATATGCAACAAAGGGCACAAAACCAATAAAAAAAAAAAAGGTAAAAGGATAAAGAACATTGTGATAATTCTAGTTCTGAATTGTGAAGAACTACTGCTGACAAAGGAGAACGAAGATGGTGATTCTCTTCTCCCAAAATTCCCATTAATATATATGCAATAAAATAATGGGCAGTAATTTAGAGCACAATTCGGTTGATTCCAATCATTACTTGAGAATTAAGGAATCTTTCTTGCAAATTTAATTCACATGAAAACCAACATAAAGAGAGATTACAAATAGGAGCCATAGACATTGCCCTAAACAGAGTCTCAAAAACATGTTTCAATCATCTTCTCTTTCTGGGGGCAGGCCGCAAGGCAAAAGCATTTTCTGCACATAAGAGATTGAAAGAATGAACATTAGGGAATTTCCATCAGTAAGTCAAGAAAATGAAATAAAAAGAGTTACAAATGAAAATATACATTTATAAAACTTGAAAAGTTGACACAAATATATAACCATTCATTCTACTCAATAACATCATAATCATCAACACCATTCATTCTATTTAATCCAATCATTAAAATCTAAATGTGTCTACTCAACAACATTGTGCATATCTGGATTAAGACAATAATCAACACCATTCATTAGTACAGTTGCTAACTCCTTGACCTGTTTATCTATTTATTTGCACCTTAATATCTTAATAAGAACTCAAACAAAGTCTTTAGAGAGATGGTCGCACATGTTGACATGGCCACCACACATTGGACAGATATAATTTCACGAACTCATTTTCTATTGACAATATCACAACCATGCCATCCAACAAATCAAGCTTCCTTCCTTAAAGCTTCAATTGCTATAAAGCCAAGTTCCAAACTATTATTTTGAAAAATAAATTAGCATACTTTAGATGACATCATTCCAATGAATATTTAAAATTCTCTCTGTTCTCCACTACTCTTTCTTTATTTACTCACAACATTGATATTTTTTCTTATCTCTTCTGTCTTCTTAAACTCTTTATTATTCCTTTCGAGATAAAAAAAATCATTTTCACTTTTTACTCGCAAACAAGCAAGAATTGCTTAGCTAAAAAGTAAATTAAACTTTCAATGGTGGGCAATGCCATCTATCTACTAGTGCATACTTGCACACATAGAAAAAACATGCAAACAATACATATGAATTATAAACATCATGCTTATAGCACAACTAGGGGTGTGCAAAAAAATCCGATATCCGGAAATCCGGATCGAATTCTGATAGATACCTGCTACTCCCAAACCAATTCATACGATTTACTCCCAGTCAATTAACACAATCCAATCCAACAAGGCTTCACAATCAATGAATTAAGAATGAGAAAACAGACTTATTTATATATATATTGAGATTAATCTGAATCAATCCAGTCCTACAACCCAAACCAAGAAATAGAAAACAGATAATGAAACAAATAAAAGTAAGAACAGGACACAGTAGCCTGCTGGACTTTGAGGGGACACAGTAGCCTGCTGGACTTCGAGGGCCAGCCACCTCCCAAAATTCTCCTCTCTTTTCACAATCCCCTTTTCAATTCACTCAGTACCCTTATATGATATTCAGCTCCCAATGCAATAACCGAATTCTCCTACTCATCATTCCTCTATTGCCACCTGTCCACACTAGTTCCCCTCACTTCCCTTGCCTAGGACCACATGCCCAGGACCACCTCTTGCTCCTACTAAAATTCCCCTGTTGCCCCTCTTCCTTCTACTGTAGACCACTGTATTAGATTAGCTGGTAATTCATCAGATTCGTATTGCAATATTAGAAAATCCAAATTTCCGGATCGGATATCAGATCGGCTGTACTAAACAACCAGATATCTGGATTTTAATTTTTAAACACCGTTTTAATTTCCCCATTTGTTTAACAGTTAACACTTAACACTACAATGATACAATTTGTCAATCTCACTCTTTTCTGTCATTTCATTTCATAGAGAGAGAAGAAATCTCAAGCCAGTGCAAATGTACTCCTCAACTCTAGCTTCTTCTTCTTCTTCTCTCTCATCTCAAGTTTTTGAGAGACCTTTTTTTTTTTGACAATAATCCGTAAAGAAAGGTACAAGACTCTCTTATCATCATCGTCTTCGTCTTCTGTGTGTGCTTGTGTTGAGTCTGTGTCTGATCTCTTCAGTTAAGGTTGATACCACTTGAAACTTGTCCTTGTCGTCCTCCAAAATCTTTTCTTGTTGGTGGGTTTTCTTTCTTTCAGCTGAATACATTTGGATCTGCCCTTTTTTTGGTTGCTGGTTCTATTTTTATTATTATGATGGGTTTTTAGTAAGGCTTACACCTTTGCGTTTTAATGGCTAATGTTTTGTGTAGTTTTTCTCACTTTTCTACTACTATTTTTAGAGATTTACATTGCTTTAGCTTGATTTTCTATAACATTAATGGCTAATGTTTTGTGTAAATTTAGACTCTATTCAAAACCATATGAGAACAGATGTGAGCTGAAATTTATGCCATTCTCCACAAGGAGGATTATAATTTGGCCTGCACCTCTAGTGCACCTAACTCTCGGATACATGTGGGTCACCATTGGATCCATAATGAATGTAATAAACTTGTGCAGTACATAGAGAGACATATATTGCATAACTTGACAAATAATGGAAACTATTATTGACCAATTCAATATCTAACCCTGGAGATAGGAAACTTTATAAGTGCCAATATAAGGAAACAAAAGTTAGACAGACAGACAAACTAATATTTCAACTATATGTAGCCAATTAAATCAACTTACTTTAAACCCCACTATGCTTTATAAAAGGCGAAGTCTTTCAACTCAAAAGTCATCCAACCTTTATTCATATTCAATAGCATTTATTTTCTAGTTCTAATTAAAACAACTAAACCATGTAGTTTCTTAATGACGCAAAATTGGTCATCGTGAACTGAAACAATCTAGTTCGCTTCCCATAGTTTGTTTACAATTATTTCTTGTTAATGGTTTTATGTTAGTGTTATAGTTAAAACACCATTTCTAAGGTCCATGGCATCGATAGCAGTAAATATCAAGAAGAGTACGCCTTGATATGCATACAGATGTCAGCCACCTTCATAAACCTTGAAATCTATTTTTGTGGAGAAGAAAGATTATTTGAAGGAAACAAGAAAAGTTGATCCCACTAGCATAGTTAACTCTATCTTCACATAAATAGTTAAACAGTTTTGCACCTTGATCACTAAAGTTCGAAGTAACCTACATTATGTATGAGAAAATCCAAGTACATTCAAAATCTTATGAAATAGCCCAAGCTACATCTTCAAACATAAAAGTATATTCAAACCATGAACAAATAAATTTTGACAAAGCCAACAAAGAACAAAGAAATTAAGTAATAAATTAAGAAAAGGGAAAAACCTGCATAAAGTTATAGCGCTCTCTTCCAATGGATTCATTCTCAGCAATGGCAAAGTAAGCCAAAAGGGGGTAGTGCCCTACATAAGACGCATAGCTATCTCGTTGAATATTCACTGCCCATTCACTACACAATGCAAAACCACTAGTCACAACAAGAAATCTTACAAAATACAGTCATCTTTTCCCTTTGTTTATCCTTAAACATATAAATTTAATTTACTGAAAGTACTTCAAAAATGTTTCTCATACAATTGATCAAGTATTAGTTGCACCATTACAGAACAAGAAAAGCTTCATGAACAGTAACAAAAAAATTTCTAATCAACACTGCTTTTACTCGATTAATTACATCTTTCGAAAAAGAAATTACCATAAATTTTTTTATTCTAAAATACATTTATGTCTATTTTAAACTAACACAGTAGAACAACTGCAAAATTAATTAGTAACAAAATTTCTACCGGACACCATGAAAATTTTCACTCGAACATTGGGAGAAAATGAAAAAGGAAAAAGAAGATAATGGAAGAATACTTACAGGCGTGACGGTCACTCGGAAACCTTTCGACAGCTCGGAGTTGGTGGAAGTCCACGGTGGAATCTTGACGGGAGGAAGATGCAATGTTTTATGAGTGATCGGGTGTAGCAAAGACTACTCCTGTAGAATGAGCCGCTTAAATATAGAAGGCAATAATTTTCTGCCACGTGGGAGGAAAGTTTTTAATTTTTTATAAAATAATTTTAAAATTAAAAAGACCACCTCTTTTGCACGTGAGGGGTTAAAGTTCTCAATTCTCATTTCTTTAGCGAGTAGAAACACCCTAAAGCTCAAACAGTCAAACGGCTAAACGCAGCGTCGTAGCCAAATCGCCGTCGCCGCACTTACTGAGTGTGGAGTAGTTGCTTTGCTTAGACATGGTGAGACTTGCAGCCGACTTGATTTGGAAAAGCCCTCACTTCTTCAATGCCATTAAAGAGCGCGAATTGGATCTTCGAGGTCCCTCTTTTTGCTCTTTCTTTTTATTCATAATATTAACATATTTTTTACCTAAAAATCTATAAATATTTGTTTTTTTTTTGGGAATTTGTAGGTAACAAAATTGCTGTAATTGAAAACTTGGGAGCTACAGAGGTCAGTTATATATATTTATATACGGTGGTTGTTTCAAATAGGAAGTTTTTGTAAGTTTGGTTTTCTTGTTGGCAGGATCAATTTGATACTATTGATTTGTCCGACAATGAGATTGTGAAGCTTGAGAACATGCCTCTTCTTAATCGTTTGGGTACTTTGATTATTAACAACAATAGAATTACTCGAATCAATCCCAACATTGGAGGTCAGTTTTTTACAGCAAGCGCAATGCAATGTGTTTTTACCTTTTTTAGGTGTTTGACATTGCTTTCTGCTGCAGAGTACTTGCCAAAGTTACACACTTTAGTTCTCACAAACAACAGGCTTGTCAACTTAGTGGAGATTGATCCTCTCGCATCGCTTCCCAAGTTGCAGTTCTTAAGTTTGTTGGATAATAATATCACTAAGAAACCTAATTATAGGTTGTATGTCATTCACAAGCTGAAATCCCTTCGGGTTCTTGATTTTAAGAAGGTCAAAAATAAGGTGATTCTATTTCATTACCCAGATTATGCACACGAATGTATGTATGTATATTCTTTCGTGAAATGGCTGATGGCTAAGGATATTTAGAAACTTGTGGAAACATCCAAACTTTTTCCTCCTGTAGTGGAAACATGTTTTAGTCAATTCAGTTGAAGTTTGAATCTCTGCATGCTTTGAAATTAAAACTAAAAGATAAGGAAAGAAAGGAAGGGAAATTAGAGCAATCTGGCTAGATTTTTTTTTTTTTTTTGTGTATGGTAGGCAATCCTAGAGATGGCACCTATGGTATGGCTTTGTTGATTAACAAGTGTGCTTGAACAAAGCTTTTATCTCATGCAATGGTAAGTGTAGGGACTTCAAACTATAATACTACAGATTTTGGTTTAAGAACAGCCACTTCATATCATCCTATATAAGTTATCCCTTTAATATCCCATTGGACATGACAGTGGCTGAGTAATGATTTCTAAAAAGGAAAAAAAGTATTCGTGCAGGATTAATGTGATTACGTTTTTAGCCATGATGATGTGACATATTGATAGATGAGGTAGATAGATTATATAATGACATTCTAGCTGAAATCTGTGTTTCCATGTTTTTCCAGATTTTGAAATGCTGTTATCTTTACTAGTTGCATATCTTATAAACTATTACTCCTTGTATGCTTGTTATGTTACATCCATGGTCTTTGTTTGAGTTATACCTAGTTTCAAAAAGAAGATGACTGAGTTTCAAATAGAATGTCATCATATAGTGGCTTTGGTGTTATAATAATAGGGATTGTAAAAATGTCGAAAACTTAAGAACCTAACGTTTTTGTTTAGATAGTCTAGAATCCCTTGGACAGTTATTTATGAATTGATTTTTGATAATAATATTTTCGGGTAATAGGAGAGGCTTGAAGCAGCAAGTCTTTTTGCCTCTCAAGAAGTTGAAGAGGAAGCTAAAAGGGAATCTGCAAAGATGTCCGCGCCAGTTGAAGTTCCAAATGTTTCAGAAGTTCCTCCAGAGGATCAACAAACTCCAAAAGTGGTTGCCCCCACTCCTGAGCAAATTATTGCTATCAAGGTATTTTGTTTATTGCATCAAAATACATAGTCATATGAGAAGCTCTAGTATGCTTTTCTGGAGATTAGAGTGCAGCAAAAGGTTGAAAATCATATGATTTAAACAACTTGACATTAGACAGCTAAATATGATAAGTAGTTTGAATGTCCGTGCAACAGAAAAAGTAGTTTTTGGTTATTTCAAGATTTGTTAATTTAGGTTCAAACTGTGAGAGAGTAAACGTAAATATAGCATAATTTGAGTGCCTATTGGTAAATTATTTTAAATATTGAAATTCTTGGGCCATCTTGTTTTCATGTTATATTTGCTTCTCTCATAGTGCTAATGCCTTAAAATGACTTCTGCTGTTCTGTTACAGCATGCTCAAACTTATGTCGAGGTCATATTCTATCTCATTGTTGTGTCATTTGTATGCAGGCTGCCATTGTGAATTCCCAGACTCTTGAAGAGGTTGCACGACTTGAACAGGTACTTGCTTGCTTAGTGGAAAGAATGCTTTTTTGAATTTGTTTTGTTGTCTTCCATTGTCTGTGCTTGATATTAACAGTATCCTTCCGCATGGAATATACATAACAGGCTTTGAAGTCAGGTCAGCTTCCTGCAGATTTTCAAATTTCAGATGATAATGACACCAAGAATGGCAAAGAAAAAGATGAGAAAAAGCTCCCATACAGCAAAGCTGAAGTTGAGTCCAGCAATATGGAAGAACAGGGAAATGATGAACCTGCTCCCATGGAACAGGTATCTTTCCTGCCTCTTTTCGCGTTTGAACTAAGTTTTTTATTTTTATTTTTATTTTTATTCTTTTTTATGCTCTGTCCCTTTTCTTTCTTCTCTTTGCTTGTCTGTCACGAGGATTGTGAAGTCCATGCATTCAGTCGGTAAATCTATGATTTAAGTATTTAACTGGTTTTTGGTTAGTGAGCTTTACTTTAATTTAGTTATGTAAGATAAACTTCATCTTTTAGTAGATCGACCAGTTGCCTGAGTGGATTGAGAGATGTGATTTTATGGGAAGTTGTATGTGGAGATAGGGGGAAAAGCTTGATGCCAATCTTCCAATGCTTAGCTGAGCATGCACATTGGAATTTGTTAATGAATTTGGTAGTTTAGTAAACATGTAATCCAATGGTTTTTGTGTGTTCTAAAACCATCTTCCATTTGATATGGTCCTGGATGCTTATGCATTTCACTTGCTGCTAATTTGATGGTTTGTTTTTCATTTGCTTCATGAGCAGGCACATTATTATTTGGCATCTGTCCGGGTTTCTGATATTAATGCCATGTTTTGCTGTTTTGCCAGGAATAGAAAGGCTAGTCTAAGTGAAGTCATCTCTCTTTGAGCTTGACGGGTTGGTATCATCAAGAGAACATTTGAGTTAGTTTTAGAATTTGAGATTATCAGGGGTTAACACTATGCCAGATGTGAAAAACTTTTCTGTGCTTTTTACCTGTTTTTGTTGTCATGACCGGAAAAACTAAGAGAGGTAATTTGTTTCTTCAGCCAAAGTGTGGGCATGGGCATGTATGAGTTGATATGTTAGGATGTATGCAAGTTTTACCATGTTGGACCAGAATTTGGAAATATTATTATTACATACCATTATTTTGCAGTGGATTGGGTTTAAAATGAAGTATTGGTAGCTTATCAGCACAATGGGAATTGAATTGCTGGAGGCCTGAGTAAATTTGTCAGGTGTTTCAATATTTGATAATAATATATAGTTATTGAAGATATTGATACAGGGGATGTGTAAGCAAATTAGCTTGTTTCAATTCAGTGTTGAGTGTATTTTGATTTTGGAAGTATTTTCATATTTAGTGACACAATAAAATGAATGATCCAAAAGAATCATCTCGTTTGAAATGCCAAAACTCAATCTATTCTAGTAAATTTTGCAAGATAAATATTCATTTACAAACAAGATTGTGGAAATGAAATATTACTCTGATGATTATAAAATAAAAGGATTAGTTACTTTTCAATATATGCTTGATTTGAAAATATGTTTTATTTATATTAAAAAACAGGGATTTGATTAAAGAGATTGTAAATGCAGATTCTAGTTCTAACTGTCTGGAAAAAAGAGATTCTATATATATATATATATATAATCCAAATAATACATTGAATTCATCAATCACTGCCTGTGAACATAAAAAGTTATTACTAATTGATTATTAGACAATGACATGGTGAAACAACACACGATACTTATCATAAAATATTATAAGGTTCACATCAATATAACAAAACCAAAACAGAGTATGTCAATGTCACAGAGATAGCATTTTATAACAAATCATCCATGCCTTGAATACCAATTATATATATATTATATATCTCAAAGGGGTCTTTGTCCCAGTAATAACCAAGCGACCAACCACAAGCGTCCCCCTCCATCCTTAAGCAGTAGCCCTTCTGACCTTTCGTTTCCATGATTTCTTTCCATTCGATCATATCCAGCTGCTCCATCACAAAGTCCATGTGGCATAATGGTATTAACCTTGCTTTGCAGAGACATCATGCAATTGCCCCTGACAAAAATACATATACAGAAAAAGGAAAACTATTAGAAATGAACTCCAATTATAGACAAACATTGTGTAAACCCAACCGATCAAGACAAACCTAATACACAAGACTAAAAAATAAATTAAAACTAAAGAGGACTGCAGGGATTTAAACCTCAATAGAACTTCTAAAAACTTTTGGAACACAGATACTGGCAAGCAGGGGCGCGACGTCGAGCGCTGGTACATGGTTTTCACCCCATCTCCCTGCACCAGCAGTGGAGTATGTTTGATTGATTGCTATTCAGAATCATCGTAAACTTCTCCATCATCAGAAAACTCATCAAATGTCCTCATATCAAGCTGGTAGCGGAGGATTCCCCCAATCCCACCAAAGCCTCTGCAGAACTGGGATCCCTCTTGCGACTTGTTGGTAACAAACTCAAGTGTGCAACCAAAACGCTTGTATTCATTAGCAAACCATTCGAGAAGTGGTATCTTTTCCTGAACCTCCAATTCAGCATTGGTGCCAGAGTCACGGAAGTTGCTCTGGTTTGTTTCTTGCTCCTTGTTCAAGTGTTTTATAATAATCTCATTGTTGGTGGTGTTTTTCAAGGTGTACCTATTAATATCCAGATTTTCCCAAACAATAAGTGTCTCAACAGCACCCATTTCCAAAGCTTTCAGTGTGTCATCAACACCGAAAACATACTTTCCAGTGTCCTGACTTATTTCTTCGAAATATTTCCCTATCAGGCGCTTCTCTTGTATAAACTTCACATTTGACAGGATTTCAGCGGACAGCTCAATTGCCTGATTAAACCCATTCTCCCCTCCATAAGAAACATCCACAACATTCAGGATTTTTGCCTGAAGGCGGGGATCAAACATATCAGACTGACTAAGCTCAGTTTTAAAGTCAGCTGACCCAGCAAGTATCAGTCCAGAAACATTGGGCTGGCTGGTGGAAGGATTGATATAAAACTGTGTAGCAAGTTCAGCAGTCTTCCTTACATAGTTGTGGCGCTTTTCCATACGGAGCCGAGCAAACCGAAGTGCTGACTGACCTCCTCTTCCATGCTTCTTTGGAAGGTCAACAGAAAACTTATGAAGGACCTCACGTGTGTTTCCACTTAGTGTACCAAAAAGGGTCCCGTTACCATCCATGACAATAAAACCAAACTTGTCATCAGATTCCAGAAGTTCATTCAGAGCTTCAGTATGAAACTTGTTATCACAGAGGTAAAGAGATGCATTAATGGGCCTGAAAGGCTCAAAGTCAATAGTGACCTTCTTTTCCTTGCCATCTTCAGTGACAATTGTTCCCGTGTAAAGCACAAGCCCATTTGGAGGAACCTTGTTGTAGAGCTTCAACCTTTGCTGAGCAGAGGTAATAGCCCCCAAAACAGATTGACGATTAACCCTACTTTTGATGTTCGAAGCAGTTCCAAATTCATCCCCAAGCATCTTAGTGACTCGCGAAATCTGATCACGCGGAGGCATGATAAGAGAAATCATGCTCGTTCCATTGCCTCTTGCGGCCTCAAGTGCTTTGATTAGCTTCTTAATCTTCCATATCTCAATGTTTTTATCAGTCTCATGACCGTCTGCCATAGCGAAAAATGCAATAACTGCCAAAAAAAAAAAAAAAAAAAAAAAAAAAAAAAAAAAAATAAAAAAAAATTAAAAAAAATAAAAAAAAAAAAAAAAAAAAAAAAAATTTTAAAAAAAAAAAAAAAAAACAAAAAGAAAAACAAAAAAAAAACTTCCTCCTTCCCAGCCGC
>WYDK02118158.1:3424391-3442672 GCA_009867345.2 Toxicodendron radicans
CAAATTAAAGTTTTATATGGCTAGGGTGCTTTAGCAAAATTTTAAATATTGGGGGTTAAATTAATGATTCAAAAAATAATATTATATTAATATTTAAAAAAGAAAAGCAATTTAGTAATCTAAATAACTTATCCACCAATTTATCCTCTCAACCAAACATATCAATATAACATACTCACTCACAACCAAACAGATTACAAGTAATACAATATTCTGATACCAAGATAAACTATATTTCTTTTTATATAACATTCTATGAACCAAACACACCTAAAGTAATATGAAATCTAAGATAGGTAGAATGTCATATCCAACCTTCAACCATTGTTTGAAAAATGAGATGTGGGAGTTCGAGATTGTTGTATTCTTAATTTGTAGTTGATTTTTGCTGTAAATCAGGAGGTAAACAACCGATGAAACCGCTACAATTGTTCTATTAATTGGTGAACCCTCCTTTATTTTCATTTTGACTATCTTGTTAATTGGTCTATAGCTTTGATGTTGATAGTCAGCACATGATTGATTTTCTTATAAATAAGTAAAATATAATATTTGGAATTTTATTTAATTGAATAAATCTAGATTACTAAAAACATTTACCCTTTTCGAGATCCAAAACAACAAATCCCATATTGTAGATAGATCTTTTTACTCAAGTTATAATTGATAATACGATAAATAATTGTAATAATTCAAAAATATAAATTGATATATAATTCCAAATAATGTTAAATAGATTGATTACAAAAATCTTTTGTTGATACCATCAAAGATTAACAAAAGAATAATAAATTATTTTCTACTAACTAACTTTTAATTAACTTACTATAGAAATGATATGATATAGTCTTATATAATTATGACAGTCTCAAATTGTAACATCTCATCATTGTATATATATTATCTCATACCCACTTTTTATGATGCTACTTAGAGCACATTCCCCATGAGATTGAAACCCAAGACTTCATTCTTGGAAACAAATCAACAAATACCAGTTGAGTTCAATACGTGAGAACAAGTGTAGTACTTGGATCATTTTTTTACCGTCTTTTCTATTCTTTGCATCATCATTTTTAGTTCATAATCCAATGGCAATGGGTAACTCTGTTTTAATACGACCAACTAAATGTATGTTAATTTTATAAAATATTCCTAAACATTGAGAAAAGTACAACAATTCAATAGCCCCTTGGCTTTGGCTAGGCTAACAGGGTTCGACACAACACGACCCTAAAGAATTTGAAAAGGAGCTCAAAAGAAAAGATACGCTGTCCTCTGTGTTTGAAGGAAGAAAAGATTTGAGAAATAGGGTTTGGATAGATGTTAAGAGACCAAAAGCATATAAATTAATTTATATTTGACAGAAGATTTATTAATACATCAATTAATTAAAATCAATGGCTCCACATAGGGCTTGTCATGTGGCCTCACCACATGCATACATATGCTTCCACTCATTTCCCTCACTTCTTCTTCACTGTTAATTTTTTTCAATATTCATCTGCTTCATGGCAGTCAGCACTCTGCAGAATGATGAAACAACCAGAAAATAGGAGTTGGATTTAGCATTCAGTGATATTCACTCTCATATGCATTCCTTCAATCATGTTTTATATTTGTTGTTAACCAAATATATCTTATTGACCCTGACCGAATCAGATAGGATGGACGCGAGATTAAAGAATAATCAGTAATAATGAATTGAAATATGAGTAAGAGAGCCAATAGGAACTTTTTAAAGAGGTTCGGCATGTTAATTCTCAAGTTTACGTCCTCTGTTATCTTATTAATGCTTTGATTACAATAATAAGACTAAATCTCTCCAGAATTGCCTCTAATCTCTTTGAATTTTCTAATTACCCTTTCCATATATGATTTGATGGGGGGTTTATATAGTACATAATTGTGTTATAGAATCACGTTAAGAGTGAAATACATAGATAAATTAAAACTACACTTCTTATTAAAGATAGAGTTGAAATTGGATTGAATCTCTTTCAGTTGGATTGAGTTGATTTGAAGAACCCCATCCTCAATTGATGAATTATCCTCTTCGAGATTCCAAGAGTCTTGCTTTATCTTTATTTTGGGATTAGATAATTATGACAAGGTCACATATCTTTACCGAGGAAGTGCTATGTCGGCATACTGTTAGTTTACTCTTTCTGGCGAGTCAAGCTGATTCACTTCATACAACATAAGCCCCCCAGTTTTCAAAGTTCGTTCCAAATTTCGAGAACTTGATGCAAATAGTTAGAATACTCACGAGCCCACTGACGGCGAACTAAAAGTGTGCACCTTAACACAAACCTTAAACTCGGATAAAAACAAAAATGGAAAAGTCACATTCGTCCTTTAAAAAGTAATGAGGAAATGCTGACACATCGTTCAGAACCTTTATTGAGCCTATTCATGAAAGAATGCGCCCGAACGCCTGAGGAGACATTTTCCTTTCTACGAAATGACGTTTACTAAAAGTCCACTAATCATTCGCCACGTGGTAACTGATGGACTATTTGATATTTTCCCATGCGAAACATTACATTTTATGAACGGTTGCGAGCATTGAAGGCTCAATGACTTGCTATAAAAGAAACATAAAACCCCAAAACCTTTTCTTTCTTTCTTAAATCGCTTTGGCTTACATCTCTGATACGCTCCATCAGCCATTATCAAGATTATTACCGCTGGACGCTTCTATCGTGTCACTCTAACAACTCATTGTGAAATCTTTCCGAGTATGTTGTTGTCCCCTCTTTTATCTTTTGAATCATGCTTGTGGCATTTGTAGTGATTTGAACATATGATTACACTTGAAATGTTTGAGTAGATTTGAAGAAATAGGGCATGCCTAACTTAGGTTTAGTGGTTCTTCAAGCCATGTTCTAGATCCTGGGGGATACTTGAAATGGAAAGCAACTGTGTATACAATCTACTGCATGGGTTAGGGCGATTATTAATGCTTGGTTTCTATTGTTTCATGTATCATCTCTAACTCTAGCTTTAACTTGAAATCTCAACATGTTTCTTCCTCTACCCGAGTTGAGTCAAATGAGGGAGTACTACCAACCAGAGATGTAGGTATCATCGTGGAGTCTAGCTCGTCAAGTTCGAACGGTAGTCCTAAACTTACCACACCTACAAAATCCAAAAAGATGTATGTCACACTCTCTTCGGCAAGCGAGTTAAATCGCATCAAACAAGATTACGTGGTTTTCAGTGAGCTTCAACTTGCTGGTGACTACCTGGTCAGTTCTCCCATTCCGAACTGGATCGCCTCCTCCGAGGTGTTGTTGAAATATAGAGTATCAATATCTCCTCATCTGTTCATAACCAAAGTCTTAGAGCGCTACAACATTGTGCCACTTCAACTAACCGCTAATTCATACTAGTACATGATAGGAATGTATATAGCCTTGCAAAAATACAAATTAGGCGAACTGGAAGTGAATGAGCTGTGTCATTTATACAGAGTCAAGAAGGGTCTAGGAGAGACATATTATATGTCCAAGGCCAGAAAAAATATTAAGGGTCTTGAAGGAACCTCGAGCAAAATTTCGGGTTGAGATTCTGAATACCTCTTTAAAAATTCTTTTTGCATTATTATTCTTAATCATTCTTGGTGATTATTTATAATCACGCGGTTATCCAATCTGGTTTTGTCCAGGTCTATCAACAATATTTATATGCAAGTGAGAGATGTTGATATATCCTGTATTTTTCAAGATTAATGTGATTAGTTTTATTTCACGTAATTTGTAATTCACGTATTCAGATGTGATTAGCATTAAGTGATATTCACTCTCATGTGCATTCCTTCAATCATGTATTGTAATTCTCGTTCAATCACGTTGCACATACAAACTGCAAATTTGATGCATATTTTTATTTTTATTTATATTAAGTTATAAGTGAGGGTTTAACATTATATTAGTCCAATAATATATACAAAAATATAGAAATATCACAAAATATATATAATATAAGATAAAAATCTGATAATACTAATTGATAAGTGTAATTGGTTTGGTGGGTGTGGGCCGTGTGGCGTGTTGTACTCCAGCTATATCCAAGCTGCGAAGTCAGTATTGATTGTTGGAAGATTTGGATGGCAACCCTCCATTAAAAAAAAATCTGTGCATGTATGTATTTATTATATGAACTCTGTCAAATTAACCAACACTGTTCTTCGGATAGAATTGGTCACTCGCTCCTTCATCTCCCCACATTTATTACTTTTTTTTCTTTTTCTTAAAATTAGACAGAATAATTTTAATTTAATATTAGGTACGAAGGGATATCATCTAAACCGATATGGATAATGAATTAAAAAAAGAAAAAGAAAAAATGTAATTTAAATATACATTTAAAACATTAAAAAAATATATATGTATATTAATGTAATGTCGTAACATATATAAACGATGTATTGACGACCTTAACAAACATAGATTTCTAGTATTGGATATACCTCCATTTTATGATGCATGCATGAATGATGAAACCAAGCACATGGTATATGAAACATACCTTATTATAATGTAAGTTATATTTAATTAAATTTGATGTTAGTTAACATTGATAAATGATTGATTACTTGAAATTAATGTGTCTAGTTGACTTGCTAACAGTAACAATATATTCAACCATTTCAGTCCCAACATATATTTATTTTTGAAAGCAAAGTCATTTCCTTCACTTCAATTCTTCAAAAATTTCCTATATTCTTTTAAATATTATTCCTAACCTTATTATTTGATAAACTAAAAAAGAAGCAACCTAGAGTCATTTCCTTAAATTCGAAAGCATGTGTTGACAGAATTACATAGATGTCTTCTTCTAATAGAATACAACCTCCATGGAATTGGAAATATGCCAAACTTTTATTACTTAGTCAAACGTATATGTGTTTCCATCTCCATGGATAAACTTTCACTTAACTCATCATTAATTATTTTATTCAATACATCAGTACTAGAGTAGAGAAGTCAATTGATCTTGTACGCCATCTTAATTGAATCTTGTAAAGTTCGAACCCCAATTGATAATTAGTTCCAAATTAGTGGACTATTATAGTAACAAAGTTGAAAGAGAAAGATTTCCTGGAGAAGAGGCAAAAACATGCATGTGCCATTAATGGGAATTTAGGGTAAATTAAGCTATCATATGACCTGTTTCCCAAAATAGGAATTTTGATTTTGAAATATTTCAATTTATTGGCACATTTGGTTGGCAAATAGCTAGCTATAACCAAATTACAAAAAAGAAAAGAGTCGTGTTAGCTGTCTTTTTAAATAATGCAAATGGAGCCAACCACCCATAACTGTCCATGGTACATGTGTGATTATGAATGCAAATTGGAACATGTTGTTGTTGATGAATATGGCCATTCAAAGCCTTTCAGCAAATGTTTTTGTCTTGGCTCTAACAACACTCCAAATTCAACTTCTTCTCTTTAGAGAGGCAACATCATTATGGATGTTACACTACCATTAATTCCACCACCAGATGACAACGCTATTGATTTATTTACAGCTTTCTTTTTTTTGTCGAAGAAATTTAATCATTCTATGATTTTAATTGATATAAGAAGTTGGATAAAGTAATTTTCTTCATATACATATATAGTAAGCTCAATTAAACTACCAAATTGCAATCATGATTGCTGTAGATATGAATATATTGGCAAATCAACATATGCATAGATTTATATGTTTACAAACATGTGGAAACATATTATTATTATTATTATTATTATTTCACTGCATTCTCTTCATGCTTATTATATACCTAATGAAAATCATACACATTATAGAGACCTAATAATTTAATGATGAATGATGATGTCAAAATTTGCCCCAACGAACGAGTTATGTTAAAGTCGTTGCGACCAGAACGTATTGAGTTTTTTTAGATTAATTACTAGTAAGGGCGATCTGATCCTTTAGTTCGTTAATTAATGACTTATAAAGTAAATAACACAAGTATTTTTATAGTGGTTCGGAGGCTAAATAGCGAGCTTCTACATCTATTGTAGTTTTCTATTAATTATAGAGATTACAAGTTAGATCGTTACAATCTGATTACACGATTAGAGCAGCTCTAGAGAGAGAAAGCTATTCGGAGCCTCTTGCCAATTTCTTTGTAAGAGAACTGATTTTAGAGCTTCTAGGATCCCAAAAACGTTGAAGGAGACCTTCTATTTATAAGGAGTGATCCCAAAAACGTTGAAGGAGGCCTTCTATTTATAGGGAGTGATCGCGGGTCCCACCAAACAAGTATGAGCCATTTGTGGAACTTGAGGTGAAAGTGGGAGACAATTGGTTGCTATGTTATAATGGACCTGAGTGATGTCATATGCGAACACGTGGCGCGACCTGGCTGGTCGCGTGACATCATAAGTGAACATACCGGATTTTAAACCATAACAAATACCCCTAAGTTTTCGGAGTGCGAGATCATTGATCGTGATCTGATTTCGAAAACTTCATTCTTCGGACTGGTCTGATTTAGCTAACTGGCTATGTGATGTTGTGAGCGATTTGAATGCCTTTGTCATTGTCTCAATTGAACTTATTTTCTTGCGAACCGGCAGACGACGAAGTGAATCGAATGCGAATTGATTTCCTGAGGCATGAGTGCAAAACGACCTTTGATGACTTTTTTATTTTTTCGCATTCTGCAAACAAACAACATTTACTTCGAATACAATGAGGCAATTAATGCGCATGAGACGCATTAAATGCTCGCCATTATTAAAAAACATTCTGCGGGGCGCCATAAATGCGCTTGTCAGCTTGATAGAGTGCATGCGACCTACACGCTCACCAACTCTTCAGATGTGCCCCGCCAGATCGTGACACATGGCCCTGATCGAACGGCTGGGATTCATTCTCGCTTGCGTGGGAAAGAGAAAATAACTGATGCCTTCGATGCTCACCACATGGAGATCATCGACGGTCTGGATCTGTTCATACGTTAAAATGAAAAAAATGGGAGTAACTGACACCGTCGATGGCCGCTACGTGGAGATCGTGGACGACTGAGATCGCTCGAGGATTGAATATAAATTGAGAGGGAAAAGGCAAAGAGTCACTTTGCTTTTTCGTGACTAAGTGTTGCCATTTTTGGTTCTCAAGCTTTTCCAACTTTTCTCTCGATTTCTCACCATTTCTCTTCACTTTCTCGGCCTCTAAACACTCTCATTTGCCTTCTGGAGTGTAGCTGTTGTTCGTCCGAGCTCGCTTTGCTGTCATGTAACTTCTTGGACCACTGCTCTATAAGTTTTCTTTTTCATTTTCAATGTTCTCTGTTCTCTGTAAAAGTGGAGTTTTTGTTGGTTTGGGTTCTGTTTGGATTGTTTGGGAGGTTGTGTTTAGGAAGATGAAGTGGCTTCGGGTGTTGGTTGCGTGTGTTTGAGTGTTTAGGTCGTTTTTTAGTGTTTTTGCATGTTGAGTCTTATGTTCGAGTTCGTTGCTTTCTCGTCGAATCGAGCGAACTCATTAGGTTTTTTGTCTTTTTGGTGTTTCAGCCACATAGGCGAGTACGAATTCGAACTTGGAGTTCATTGATCTTACATTCACTACGAGTTCGTCGTCGAGCTCGTCTCTGAGTTTGCAGTCCGTTAATTTTGAGCCTAAGTACGTTAACCTACGAACTCCTTCACACATTCATGTTATCCCTTTGCAGATGATCTACCCCCTCGAACACCCACTTGCTCCCAAACAATAACTAGCAATAGTTATGGCTGATGACTAGACAAGGGACGCGAAGATCGATGCTTAGGTCGAGGCGATGTTTGATGAGAACCAGTTCATGCCAAAGACGATCTCTAAGGCCGAGCTCACGGCGGCACATAAAAAGTACCCGTTGTAAAACCACAACCTGGAATTCTCGATAACGAATCCACCCCCTGGCCAAACAACAATCTCCGAAGCTATATTAGAGGCTGGGGTGACCGTGCCCCTTCACCTGTTCTTCAAGTTGGTGTTGGATTACTTCGAGTTGGCCTCATTCCAGCTCACACCGAACTCGTATCGGATCATAGTCGGGGCCTATGTTGCCTATTAGGTGCACAATTGATGTTCGCTGACCGTTCCCATGTTCGCCATCGCCTATTCGGTGAAGGCGAGCAAGAAGAAGAGCTTATTCTATCTAGCCCAAAAAAAGACAATCGAGGATGGGATCGTTGGTGTGGTTAGCAACGCCAGTGACTACATCTTCTTTTTTCATTATGATGGTGTTCGCGACTTCGTGGACGTTCCACGTAACTATTTTCCATACTTGTGAATTTTTTTGAATTATATAAATTTTAAGTTCTGATCGTGTATTTGTGTTTACTGCAGAGAATCGCTCCGACTCTTTTCGAATGGCTATAGATCGTATGACGATCCCTCATTGGGCAAGTTGTCGGAGTCACAACAATATTGTGCCAATCTTCTGACTCCGAAGCTGATGAAGAAGTACATATTCATGCATTGGCATTCCAATTATGTTCTGAAGGTCACTGAGACAGTTATTATCTCAAACTGAGCTCTTCAAATGATTGTTTGTTATGATGGTCGTCACAATGTTAGTTCGCTAACATTTTCTTTTTCTGTTCCCAGTGCTTGCTCGGAAGAAAGGCAAAACGGGCACTCCGGCCGTAGCGAACTTTAGGCTACCCCCGGTCTCTTTGCCGAGGATTCGGATCCAAGAGTCGGCTATTCACCTCGAGCCCCTGACTCACACTGTTGAGGTCGGGGAAATTTTACATCTACCCGTTGAGAACAATCTCCACTGGCGGCCCCTGAGGTCACTGGGAATGAGGCCGTTGAGCCTCAAGAGGTCAATGAAACCATTAATGTGGTGGTGGTGGTGGAAGAAGAGGTCGCATCGGTGTGACCTTCCCAAGAATGTAGCAAGAGAATTGCCAACAATCAAGACGATCATCGCTCGTCTCGCAAGAGGCCGCGAAATGAGAGAGTGCACATACGCTATTCTCTTCGGGAGTTACGTGCTTCTTGGGTGGTCCGCTCTAGCGATCAGAAGGAGGCGGAGTCGTTTGCTACCCTTGAGGCCGTCACGCAACTCCCGGAACATTTGCATGCTACGACTACCGTCATATCGGACTACGTGACGGAGTTACAGTGGAGAGCATGGATGGAGAAGTCGAACAACAACATTGCAGTGAAGGTCGCTGGTGCTACCTACAAGGTATGATTTTTTCCTCGAATTTTTTTCTAAGTGTTGAATAATGATAACTTTTCTTTGTTTGACTTGATTTTTTCTGATCGCAGGTCGTTTCATTGATAGCCGCCTTGCTCAACAAGGCTCGGCTCGCTTTATACATAGAGGAGCGAATTGAGAAACTCGAAACAGACTTGCGGGAAGATCAGGTCGCTAAGGACCAATTTTGTCAAGTTGCTGGCCGTCGAGGAGGCAAAGAACAAGGCCGCTTTGAAGACGGCCACAAGGGCCGAGGTCGATTTCTTAAAAGAGAGAGATATGCATGAACGGATCCGAGCAGAGTTGGCATAGCGTCCTTGGGGGAGGAAACGAACCAGACTATCCACGACCTCAAGGAGAATCTAATCGAGGCCAATGAGAGGGCCGATCAGGTTGAGAACGACCAGAAGGCCATGGCTGCAAAGCTCCCCCAAGAGCATAAAGATTATGACGAGCTCGTCCGTAACAAGGACAATGAGTTGGAGATCGCTAGGGTGGAGATTGAGTCCTTGAGAGCTCGGCCTACGAGGGCTCCAAACGAGGAAGAGATTGATGCCAGGACGGGCGATCTTGCGCTTAATGCCGTCAAGGTTGTTCTTCTTAACAACCGAACCATCGACTACTCCATGATGCCCGAGGGGTATGTTGCCAACCTCGACATCTTCAAAAAAGAGATCGAAGATGGAGAGGGAGACCATCCCAAGGGAGAGGAGGAGGATGAGTTCGGGTCTGTTGATGATGGAGACAAGGAAGACGAAGACGATCGTCCTCAGCAGTGCTTTAGTTATTTGGTTTTGATATTCTTGTATTCTGCTTGCCCCATTGGGTTGAGATCTTTGTACATGAATCATTTTTGGATTAATGGAATATCTTATTTTGACTCCAACTTTTTCTAAGTGTTGAGTTGTATTTTGTTTTTCATTTTCTATTTGTTAATGATAAGAAAACGATCGAGTAAACAAACCCAAGTGAGATCGCCACGAGTCCGCTTCTTTAGCTATACTGGTAACATCTTCACCAGCACAAATTATCCAAAAAAGACTTAAGTGTTTTGTTCGCCTCCTTTGAACTTTGAACTTTGACTTATGATTAAAGGAGCGGTACATTAGGTGATCGAGTCGTCAGCAAACACTTCGAAATCGTTACCCTTGGGCCGTGCATGCTTGTTTTATTAGGGTAAGATCTGGATCGTTCAAATAGCTATCTCTAAGCCTTTAGGCTCGTTTTATTGAGGTAGGACTGAAGACCAATGTGAGATCATTATCCTTGGACCGCATAGGCTCGTTTTATTAAGGTAATACTCAAATAATTCAGATCGCTACCTCTAGGCCTTTTGACACGTTTTATTGAGGTAGGACTGAAGACCAATGCAAGATCATTACCCTTGGGCCGCGTAGGCTTGTTTTATTATGGTAAGACTCAAATTGCCACCTCTAGGCCTTTCGGCTCGTTTTATTGAGGTAGGATTGAAGATCAATGCGAGATCATTACCCTTGGATTTACAAAATGAGGTCCCGTTGGTAGTTCGCAATTGGAGTGTTCGTGAACCCATATGAGAGACTTGCTCGCTGGCGATCCAAGTTACGCTGACTTACTGGTAGCACCTCCTGAGATGCTCGGAGTGCCAAGCATGCGGAATCACTCTACCACTTAACTCTTCTAAGTGGTAAGTTCTTGGTCGCAAGACCCCAGCGATTCTATAAGGGTCTTCCCAATTGAGACCAAATACTCCAGCATTCGGATCCCTTGTGTTGATTATGACTTTGCGAAGTACCAAGTCGCCACAAAGAAAATCCTTTTTCTTAACCTTGTTGTCAAAGAATTTCTTCGTTCTTTATTGATAGAAGGCGAGACAGAGTTGTGCTATGGCGTAGTGACCCTCTATTAGGTTGAGGCTCAACCATATGAGCATCTCGTTGTCTTCTTTGTTGTAAGTGTCTCTTCACAGCGAGCCTGCACCGACCTCAATAGGTATCATGGCTTCGTACCCATATGTCATTGAGAACGGGGTCTCCCCCGTGGAAGTTCGCAGAGTGGTGTGGTACAAGCAAAGCACTTTGGGGAGGTCTTTGGGCCAGTTTCCCTTGGAGCGATCAAACTTTGTCTTTAGGGTTTGCTTGATAATCTTGTTGATAGCCTCAACATGTTCGTTGGCCTGAGGTTGCGCAACGGAAGCGAACCTATTCTGGATCCCCATATCACCGCATAACTTTTTAAAGTCATCGTTATCGAACTGTTTGTCGTTGTCCTAGATTATGGAGTTAGGAATCCTGAATTGGCAAACGATGTTCTAATAGACGAAGGTTTTGATCTTGTTCGTAGTGATCATGGCCAGAGGTTCGGCCTCTGCCCTTTTGTGAAGTAGTCAACAACGACTTCAACATATTTTATTTCTCTTTTTCCCACTGGCATGGGACCAATTAGGTCGATTCCCCACATCATGAACGGCCACGGACTCAACATCGTTGTAAGCTGCTGAGGGGGTGCTCGCAGGATGTTCACGAACCGTTGGCACTTGTCACATTTTCTGACAAAGTCTGTCGAATCAGACATGATTGTGGGCCAGTAGTACCCCTACTTGGTGATCTTGTTTGCCATGGATTCCCTCGCAGAATGGTTTCCACATATGCCTTCGTGGATCTCACAAATGATGTAGTCCGCTTCGTTGTTGTTTATACATCGCATCAACGGAGTCCCAAAATGTTTTCTATACAAGGTTTCACATAACTCTTGTAAATAGAGTTATCATAGTCCTAATTTAAAATCTTTGTCATGGTTTTTATTTTTAATTTAGCTATTTTAGTTTAGTGAATTATTTTCCAACTTTGTCAAATTGGAGTTTGATTTTGTTTAAAGATGAAAATGCGTACTATTTCTGCTCTATTTTGGCTTAACTTAGATTTAACTTCCTTAATTGATTTTCTGCAGTGCGAAATCAATTAGCTTGACCCAGGAATCCAATGGTTTAACTTGAAGAATTATGTTGTTGACTGTGCGGCAAAAGATGTTGGCACATAACGTGCCAAATCAGCATAACAGAAATGCACCTGTGGTTCTGCAATTGTGTTGAGCTGCCTAAAAAAGGACAATCATTTTTTCTGTGTAACAGTGAGAGAATGTATAATAACGTGGCTATGAGGATTGATTTATCCTAGTCTTCAGCCATGTGTCACAAGTTGCCCTACATTCTCTCATTTATAAGCAAAGTAGAAAGACTGGAGGATAAGTCTTCTTCCTTAGAGTGAGAGACGACTACAGAGAGTAATATTCAGAGGAGAAAGTGCAAAAAATCATCAAGGAAGGAAGAGTCATTGACGAGGAAGAGATTGAGTATTCCAAGAGATATTTTTTATCTTCTTCCTTGTATTTTGCGTTTCTTTGTCCAGTGAACTTCATGGTTGTATTGTCTACTTTGTTGTACTCTCATTTCAGTATGAACTAATTTCCTTTAAGTTGGATTTGAATAGATGAACTTCTATTGTAATGTTTATCTTTATATATAATATAGTCTATGATGTTTACCTTTCATTTTAATCAAATACATGTTATGTGTTGCAATGTTGAGTTGACCGTTCAATATCTGCTATCTTGCTTGTTAATGGATGCTGAGAAGGTTTGTTGATAAGAGAAATCATTTGATAATACAAGCCTTAGAGTCATACAAGAGTATAAGAAGAATACATAGACATATGGGTGCTTCCTTGTACGATTGCTAACAAACGGAGTCTTAATCTGTTTCTTGAGTCCAGATCTACATAGATGTATGTTACATTTAAGGTTAGGAAGCAAGTTTGTAGAATGTTCGAGTGAAAAGTACAAGATTTTAGGTGTTTGGATCGAGTTAAATGTCATGCTGAGTTAGGCTATAGAATTTTCCACATCATTACAATAGGAGGGATTTTATTCAAATCTGGCTTGCCTTATTTGATTACTGATATTGCCGCTATCTTACTCTGTTGATTTAGAATTCATAATTAGGTTTATTTTAGTTGATTAATTTCATTTAGTTGAGTAACCATTCATTATTGTTTATTTAGTTCAATATTATCATTGTTCTATTGCTGTTACTATTGCTGGAGCATAGATCTGAGATTGACTAGTTCACAATCCTTGTGGAACGATAACTCGATTCTTAAGAATCTATATTACTTGTTGACCACATATACTTGCATGAGTGTTGTTCGTTTATTTCATATACACCATCGAATTGATAACAAGTTTTTGGAACCGTTGCTGGGGATTGTGCCAAAATTAGTTAATTTTCATATTGTTGTTCATTTACTTTGTTTTTGCATTTTACTTTTTGTTTGTCTTCTTTCCAGATATGATGGTGTATGGTTTATGATTTATGAACCTGTATATTGACGAAGCATTATTATTATTTTATCTTAAACCAGAGAGAACGTTTCACACCAGATTAAGAAAATTGAGAGTTAATCGAAGAGCTCATATACCTATAGAAAAATATAACGAAGTAGTTTAAAATCAGCAACCGATTGATGAGAGGGACAGAGCAATTGGAGATTTTGATACACCTTTGATCAATCAGTTCAACCCAAGCATCGTCAGACATGTTCCACCTCAGCAATTTGAATTAAAGCTCATGATGTTCCACATGTTACAAACAATGGGTCAGTTTGGGGATTTAGCTACTGAAGATCCACACTTACACTTGAAGTTGTTCATGGAAGTCAGCAATTCTTTTAGGATATCGGGTATTTTTGAAGACATTTTGAGGCTCAAGCTGTTCCCATACTTTTTGCGAGATAAAGCTCGTGATTGGCTTAATTCGTTACCACCAGATTCAACCTTGGATTGGAATGATTTGTTGCACAAATTTCTTTCGAAATACTTTCCACCTCAAAAGAAATGAAAGCTTCAAAATGTTATTACATCATCCCAATAATTTAAAGATGAGACACTACATGAAACCTGAGAAAGATTCAAAGAGTTACTGAGGAAGTCTCTGAATCATGGGATACTTTGTTGGATTCAGATGGAGACATTTTATAATGGATTAAATGCGCAGACGCGAATGCTGGTTGATGCGTCAGCAATTGGTGGACTATTATCCAAGTCATACAATGAAGCATATGAGATATTGGAAATGATTTCGACTAGCAATTATCAGTGACCAACAGCTAGGGCAGAGAATGCAAGAAGAACAGTCGCTGGAGTTATGGAAGTGGATGTCATCACCTCATTATCTGCTCAAGTAGCTTCCTTAACTAAAATTAATTAGGAACATGAGTGTTCCTACGTCAGCATTATCACCAGCAATGGGTAGTTCAACAGATCATCTAGAAGTGGTATCTTGTGTATTCTGTGGATAAGGACACTAGTATGAAAATTGTCCCAACAACCCTGCATCTGTGTGTTTTGTGAATAATCAGAATAGGGGAAACAATTCTTATTATAATACTTACAATCCGAGTTGGAGATAACACCTAAATGTTTCCTAGAGCAATCAAGGAGTAGAAGTTTCATCATCCAATCAGCAGAGGCCTATGCAATCGCCAGGATTTCATCAACAAATGCAGCCAAGAAATGATCCTTTAAAGAAAAAAGTCAATTCATTGGAGACCCTCATGAGAGATTTCATGGCTAAAAGTGATTCCATCATGAAGAATTAGTCTACTTTGATTCAAAGCCAAGGTGCCTCACTGAAGAGATTGGAGAACCAGATAGGACAACTTGCATTAACAGTTCATACAAGACTACAAGGTTCCTTCCCAAGTAATACAGAAAATTCAAGAGAAGGCAAGGAACAATGCCAAGTCATTCAATTGAGAAATAGAAGGGAAGTGCAAATGCCAAGGAGAATGTCTACACCGGAACAACCCTAAGTTGAATCTCAGTCAACTGAAGCAGATCCTGAAGTGCAAGAGGTAGTGGAGAAGTCAAAGAAAGAAAACTACAGATTCTGACATGTCTGTGCCAGCACAGCACAGCCCAACATTGAGAAGAAGCAGCCTGTGAAACCTTCTCCACAATACACTCAAAGACTTCAAAAGTAGAATCAAGCAATTCAACAAATTTCTTGAAGTTTTGAAGCAACTCCACATCAACAATCCACTGGCTGAAGCTTTGGAACAAATGTCCAACTATGTTAAGTTTATGAAAGATATTTTGTCAAAGAAGAGGAAGATGAGTGAGTTTGAGACAGTAGCCATGACCAAGAAGTGTAGTTCTATTTTGAAAAATAAACTTCCACAAAAGCTGAAGGATCCTGGAAGTTTCAAACTACCATGTTCGATTGAAAATACCTATTATGGAAGGGCATTATATGACTTGGGGGCTAGTATCAATTTGATGTCTCTTTCTTCATTTAAGAAGCTTGGAATTGGTAAAGCAAGGCCAAGAACATTAACTCTACAACTTGCTGATCGTTCATTTGTTCATCCAGAAGGCAAGATTGAAGATGTGTTAGTAAGGGTGGACAAATTCATTTTCCCTATGGACTTCATCATCTTGGACTATGAAGCTAATCGTGAAGTGCCTATAATTTTGGGTAGACCATTCCTAGCTATAGGGAAGACATTAATTCATGTTTAGAAAGGAGAACTCACTATGAGAGTTAATGATCAAGAGGTTACTTTTAGCGTTTTAGATGCAATGAAGTTCCCCGATGACTCAGAAGAATGCTCTGCTGTGGGCATTATGGACAATATAGTCATGGAGGAAATGAAAAAAAAACTCTGCAGTAGTTGGGTTGATGTTGATGATTGTATGGCTGATGAATATGAGCTCAAAAACGAAAAAAATAAGAAAGTATGGGTGTAGCTGAACTACAAGGGAACTCGAGGTTTAGCAGATTTGGGCAAAAGCTTGAACTTCTAGATCACAGTGAAAGGGATTTGAAGCCTATCGAGTCATCTATTGAAGAACCCCTAGTGCTGGAGTAGAAAGTCATTGCCTAGTCATCTTTTAAGTATGCATATATTAGGGAAGGAAGACAGAGAACAACAACTGCTGAAAATACTTAAGCAACATAAGAAAGCTTTTGGGTGAAGTCTTGTCGATATCAGGGTAATTAGCCCTTCGATTTGTATGCATAAAATATTGCTTGAAGATAATTGCCACAGTGTTGTTGAGCACCAAAGAAGACTCAATCCAACCATGCAAGAGGTTGTGAAGAAAGAAATTTTGAAATGGTTGGATACAGGGATAATCTATCCAGTTTCAGATAGTGAATGGATGAGTCATGTTCAGTGTCTTCCTAAGAAAGGCGGCATGACAGTAGTCAATAATCAAAATGAAGAATTAATTTCCACAAGAACTATCACTAGCTAGAGGATTTGCATTGATTATGGAAAACTCAACAAAGCCACAAGAAAGGATCACTTTCTTTTTTCCATTCATTGATCAAATGCTTGACAAGTTGGCTGGGAAGGAGTTTTATTGCTTCTTGGATGGATATTCTGGATATAATCAGATTGCCATTGTAGCAGAGGACCAGCCCAAGACAGCATTCACTTGCCCCTATGGTACTTTTGCTTTTAGAGAGACGCCCTTTGGGTTGTGTCATGTGCCAGCAACCTTCCAACGCTGCATGATGTCTATATTTTCTGATTTAGTGGAGGATTTCATGGAGATTTTTATGGATGACTTCTCTGTATTTGGTGACTCTTTTGAAGCACTTTTGCAGAATTTGAAAAGGGTATTGAAGAAATGTGAAGAGACTAATTTGGTATTGAATTGGGAGAAATGTCATTTCATGGTACAAGAAGTCATAGTTTTAGGCCATAAAATCTCATTAAAGGGGATTCAAGTGGATAGAGCTAAAGTGAACGTTATTAAGCAACTGCCTCCTTCTTCAAATGTAAAGGGAATTAGAAGTTACTTAGGTCATGCGGGGTTCTATAAAAGATTTATAAAAGACTTTTCAAAAATTGTCAAACCTTTATGTTCTTTACTTGAGCATGACAAGAAATTTGAGTGCACCAAGGAATGTCATGCTGCTTTTGAAACATGAAGAAGACCTTAGTTTCAGCACCTGTGATTGTAACGCCTGATTGGCACTTGCCATTTGAGCTTATGTGCGATGCAAGTGACTATGTTGTTAGAGTTGTGCTAGGGCAGAGGAGAAGTAAGATTTTTCACCCTATTTACTATGCAAGTAAAACCTTGTGTGATGCACAACTCAATTATACCACAACTGAGAAAGAATCACTTGTTGTGGTCTTTGCATCTGATAAGTTTAGAGCCTACCTTTTAGGGACTAAAGTGGTGGTTCTCACTGATCATTCAACCATCAAATATTTGATTTCGAAGAAAGATTCAAAACCAAAACTTATAAGGTAGATTCTACTTTTGCAAGAATTCAATTAGGAAATTGTTGATTGAAAGGGTTGTGAAAATCAAGTTGTTGACCACCTCTCAAGGCTTGAAAATGATGAGTTTACTCAAGTCAATGGGACAATTAAAGATGTATTCCACAATGAGAAAATACTTGCAATGAATCATCAAGAATGTCCATGGTTTACGGACTTTGCTAATTACTTGGCATGCGGCATTCTACCTCCTGACTTTTCCAGGCAGCAATTGAAGAGATTTTTGCATGAAGTTAGATTTTACTTCTAGGATGACCCATATTTATACAAGCAAGGGGCTGATCAAATTTTGAGAAGATGTATAGCTGGTGATGAATATGCCAACATACTACAACAATGTCATGCAGCACCCTATGGTGGTCATTTTGGTGGGTCAAGAACAGAAACAAAAGTCCTTCAATATGGGTTTTTCTAGCCTACTCTCTTCAAGGATGCTCAAAAGTTTGTCAAATCACGTGATCGTTGTCAAACGATGGGTAATATCTCCATGAAGCACAAGATGCCTTTGACCAACATTCTAGAGGTAGAACTTTTTTATGTATGGGGGATCGATTTCATGGGACCATTTCCCCCTTCTTTTGCCATGAATTATATACTGGTGGTCGTTGATTATGTATCCAAGTGGATGGAAGCTCAAGCTTGCTCTACAAATGATGCAAAGGTGGTTATAAAGTTTTTGCAAAAGAACATCTTCACTAGGTTTGGAACTCCAAGATGCCTTATTAGTGATGAAGGCAC
>WYDK02118158.1:3443453-3459809 GCA_009867345.2 Toxicodendron radicans
ATTATTTTTATTATTATTATATATAATTTATTATATTACTATTTCCCACCCAATATTTAGAAACTTAACTCTCACACCCCCATAATATAATTTTTTATAATTACAGAAGTCCCCCACCAAGTCCAGCCTCCGGCCGCCCGCGGTGGCTAAGGTGAGGGGGTTGGGCTGAGGAGTTATTTTGTTTAAATTCAGGAGCAAATTTGTCTTAAAAGTTTAGTTCATAAGAATATAAAAGTCATGTAATTTGTTTAAATAATAAGGGTATTTTTGTCCTAAAATTTCATTAATAAGGAACAATTTTGTAATTTCAAATGAGATTACCAAGCAATATCAGAATACCATATGTTTTAAAGGTAATTAGATTACTTCCTAAATTTAACTATTGTTAATAGAAGATTACCAAAATCTTATATTACTTATGAACCAAACATAGATTGATGAGGTTAAGTTAACTTAAACATCAATCTAACTTACCCCTGAACCAAACACCCCCTTAGAGTTATCGAAGAAAGGGGCAACTAGTTTCTAAAACCAGGGGGCAAACTGATAGGTGATGCCAGCTATATGAAACTTTTAAGATGAAATGCATGTTCAGAGTTTCTAATCCACTTGGAAAACCTATCTGAGACTCAAAGCTGATTAGCTTAAGTTGGATAAAATTAACTTTTATTAACAGTCAAATTAAGCAATAGAATTAGAAGAGCTCTTAACAGAAATAAAGCAAGTCAAATTTCCTTTATATTGCATAAATTCACCCATAGCAGAGTAACAACGCCATGATTTGGCTTCTCCTTTAATACAAAGTTTCAGTTTTCCAATTAAAAATATAAAAAATAAAAACAAGATACAACGAGAGTGAGGCACTTTCTTCCTTGGATGTTACCTTACAGAAACTAAAATCTGCACTGTCAAAAATTAATTCAGAACATCAAATCTTCAAAAAGGTAAAGAGCATCACAAAACAATCCTGTTATTTAATAGAATTTACTTTTAATACCCTCAAAACTGAAAACGCTCAATAAATTTCCAGTTGTATTATTTAGAATCTCAGTTTCCTGCCCAGATTTCGCAGCAGAAAGAATATCTAAATGTGTAAACCAACAGAATAGCCAAAAGGAAAATTAAATGAATTTGCAAAATCAAACTTCCCTCATGTGTAGGAAAATTTCTATTATGACATCATGCAGTAGCACTACTGCTCCAAAAAAGAACTCCCCTGCTAATACTCACCCGATAAGTAACTTGTTTTCCTCCAAGAAACTATAAGTGGGTACCTCTAGATTATATGGTGCCGGTCCTTTGCGAATCCTGCCAGAGATGTCATAGTGTGAACCGTGGCAGGGGCAAAACCAACCGTTGAAGTCGCCAGCATTTGGTAAGGGAATGCATCCCAAGTGGGTGCAGACACCGATAACAATAAGCCATTCTGGATTCTTAACCCTGGCGGCATCCTCCTGTGGGTCGCGAAGAGATGCAACATCAACACTGTTAGCCAAGTTAATGTCATCTTCAGTCCGCCGCCTGATGAAAACTGGCTTCCCACGCCACTTGACAGTAACAGTTGTCCCAGGCTCAATGCTGGAGAGGTCAACCTCAAGAGAAGCAAGGGCAAGAACATCTTTGCTCGCAGACATGCTCAGAACCAACTTGAGGATCAAGAGACGAAGTAAAGAGGCATACGCAAACCTGCCACCTGTCAAGACAAAATATGCAAATGCACGCTTGTTGGGGTCGCCAGGTGGATAACGCTCATGATTGTACTCATCATAGGTAATTTTTGAAGATGGGTTCTTCACAGCTGCCACAGTAGCTGGGAGGTCCGAGATCATTCCCATATCATGTCCTGGACTGAGGGCATCAGAAGAGAAACCTGGAAACCAACATCACCAAAACAGCAGTCAACACATCATCTCCATGCACATAAAATTCAATGAAAATATGGAAATGAACATCAATTTGTCCCACCACACCACACCTATTATCCAAAACAAAACATATTCCACATGACCAATGGCAGAATAGCCCACACGATAATCTAGAAGGATTCCATTGATTTCATCAGCAGAAGACAAACACCCCAATATCTCCCAAGGTTTCATTTAGACTGAAAATTTACTCTTCAATAAAAATATGGAAATGAACATCAATTTTGTCCCACCACACCACACCTATCATCCAAAACAAAAACATATTCCACATTACCAATGGCAGAATAGCCCACAAGATAATCTAGAAGGATTCCATTTATTTCATCAGCAGAAGACAAACACCCTAACAATATCTCCCAAGGTTTCATTTAGAGTGAAAATTTACTCTACACAGACAATAACAAAAAGGTGGGAAATATTTGTTTCTATCCAGTCCGATATTCAGGAAAGATCACTAGTTCCTAATAGATTAGGAAAATCTATTAAATATAACAACAAATCGTCCCAGAAACATCATCAGTTTACAGCAATTGATTCAAATAAATCTTAATATCATGAACATACAAATTTTATACACAAAGCCAAGTTTTCCAAGGAAACACAAATTTATACAACTAAACCTCATTAAAAAGACTCGGCCCTTGACATTCATGCTCATACACACCAACACAAATAAGGTGAAAGAGAAGATCAAGGTACAGAAAGTGTTAGAAATCTAAGGTCATGCCAGAAGAATAACATAACACCAACTCAAATCTCAAAATAGTGAACCAAACATTTACTAAGCTCAAAACAGTTAACCCTTCGACTTCTTCAATATGACTTAAAAATAAATAAATCAATCATCTTTTACAACCGACGAATTATGATCAAAATAAAATTCAAAATTCGTATAATTTTTTTTTTTTTTTAGAACGTATTTTTATTTTTGAAAATCAAAAATAGGTTGAGCCCCAGTAAAATAACTGATAATATCGCAGTGACCTAATTCTATCAAAAGTAATTTAAATTTCAAGATTTTAACGTTTGTTACGAATTTCAAAACCAGGCTCGTGGACTTCATGAATTTATCAAAAACATTTCAATGCATGGGCATAACAATGAACAGAGATTCTTCCCTTAACATTTTCATTCAATTAAAAGCACGCTATAAAACATAAAAGGGAAAAAAGGAAAGCGAAAGGTGGAAGTGGAACCTCTGATTAGATTCGGAAAGCGGGAAGTTAAAGCGAAAGGAAGAGGAGAGTTAGTGGATCTGGAGATGTCGGCGTCAGCATCGCCGGCGGCATGATGATTAAGGGGAGTGTTTCCGGCGAGGAAGGCATTGGTTGTGTGCGGTGGCTTCCACGGCTGAGATGAGAGCCTCCTCCCTGCAACTCTCAACATCTTTCAATGTTAGGGTTTCACTGTCACGAGATCAAATGTTACTTCTCTTATCTGTTTTGTTTTAAGTTGGGGTGGTCAATGTTAGAAAAGTAAAATGCTAGGGTTTCCCGTGATATCAGATCTGACTTGATCAGTTTTAAATTGGGGTGGTAAAATGTTATAAATTAAAATATTAGGGTTATAGGGTAATTTAAGGCTGACTTCTTCCATTATTTATTTACATTGGGGGTGGGGTGGTCAATGTTAGAAAAATAAAAGTAATGGACGGGAAATTTCTATAGTAGAAACGATGACGTTTATTATTTTCTAGTCTTCGCCATCTGTCCCTGTTGTTCTCTATTAGGAAATAGGAATGGATCTACCCTAATAAATGCTAAGTTTCAAAAAATTATAAAATTAAATATTTTTTATAAAAAAGAAACCCAAAAAATATCCCAATCCTACTATAAATAATAAAAAGCTCCCTATGAAAGTATAAAACCTCTAATTAAGGCTATTTAAAAATTTCCAAAAATCACTAAAAAACCCTTTAACAATGTTCTTTAAAAGAATTAAAATATGTCGAAAACATAAAGCATATATATATAAAATAATATTAAATGTATATATACAAAATTTTTTATATAAATGGATGAATATATGTTAAAAAACTAACTTATTAAATGCTTAATAAATATAGATAATCAAATTTGTATAAATTAGTTTGTATATTGAGTTTCTATATGAAAACATTAATCTATATATAAACCAAATTATGAACCCAAACAGAAGGATGGTTTCAACAAGTTTATTTCTTACAAAACAATTAATAACAAATCTAAAAAAAAAAAAAAAAAAAATGTTGTCCATATGAATATATTAATACCCTAGCCATCTTTAGCAACAATGATGGGCAGCACCAAAAGTTAAACACTCAACTCTTCTGGAGAAGCAAAATTCAGCAAAATAGTATAAATTAGAACAAAAACCTGACAGATTAACAATTATTGGTCCTGTAATCAAACACAAAAAAGATGACAATACTCCTGAAATGTGCAGAGAGAATTGTGTTTTACATATTTCTATTTTTCCAAATCATAGGTGCTCGAGGGGGCATCAAAAGGTTTTGTATGATATGTCTGATACAAATAGTGGCATTTATAAATTAATCATCGGCGGATTCTGAGGAGTGATGAGGGTAACTTGACCATATATCTTCCCATGATTTTAGTCCATCAGTTACAGACTTCACTACTGACGCTGCCTCGTCCACGTTAACACGGATTTGATCCTTGCTATCCCTTTCTCGGATTGTCGCTGAGGATGTTGAATCCACAGTGATTGCAAAGGGTACACCAAGTTCGTCTGTTCTTGCATAACGCTTCCCAATTGACGTGCCTGTAGACATCAGAGCATAAAAACAGTTAAAATAAAAAATATGGATGCACAACATGAATGAAATGAAGAATCGATACATGCATTTTGAATGAATGCACCATGTACTCAAGAATAAACTCATTGGAATATACTAAAACAAGCAGACAAAAGATGCAGACGATCCTTAATTTCCTTATTAAAGAAAATCATGTCTAACAACTTTAATATCGTTGATGCAAGTGGCACTGATTATTTAATAAAAAAGGGTTTTTGTCTTGAGCACAAACCTGTAATGTCAATCTTATGTGAGATCCCGGCAACTGTCAATGACTTGGAAATCTCTTTGGCAACTTCCTCGTACTGTTGATTCTGAACCAGTGGGAAAACTGTGCACTTAATAGGTGCCACAAGTGGGGGGAAACGGAATACGTTTAACTGTTCATCCCCAGCTTTACTTGGCCTTGTGTAGAAAGAGTGTTCATATAGGCAATATATTATCCGTCCAATACCAAACGATGGCTCAATTACTGATGGCGTAAAAACTCTCTGGTATTCTTTCTTTTTCTCCTTTGAAATTGAGACCATGTTCTTCTTAATGCACACATTTTTCCCAAGGGTGCAGATTTGAAACTCCACCTCTCCTTTGGATTCCAGTGTAGCCTTCATCTCCAAAGCTTCTTGCTCGTTCATTGCCTAAATAGTAAGAAACTTAAAATTATTGTCATACAAGCAGCACTTCTAAAATCATAGCATAAAAAATTATCGGCATCAATAATAGGGATGTATTTGATATTTACCTCCAATGCTTCAACCACGTTCTTTTGGTTTCCCTTGAATGCAAGACCTAGTTCTTTTTTCACTGGAGCTATAACCAATTTCTGAAATTAAGATGTGTCAAGAAATCATGTTACAGATCAAAAAGAAAAAGTTACATGCAACCACTAGAAGTAAGAATGATTAAAGCAATACCTCCACTTCCCGAGGTTCTGAAAATTTCTCAGCAGCAACAAGAGGGACACCGCTCTTATCCTGTGGAGTAACAGAAAATTAATGCTGAACGAGTATGTGGAATTTCACTGTTTGGATAGTAAAGCACATATATTTTGCCAAAACTTTTCTGCTGCACTTCTAGTAAATTATTAATAATTACCAGCCATAATTCATGCCCTCCAGTGTTTTATTCTGTCTGGCCTATAACAGTGATAAATGAACTAAGCCAAGCAATCGTACAAATACCCCGGCATCGTATCATGATAGTGACTAATCTAAAAATGACTTTATGATCATCTAGTCTAGGATTTTAATCATAAAAGTTTTTACAGGGTATCAATTTCTTACAGTGTGAGCACGCAAGTCATATGCAGATCTATCTGCAATACCAACACACTCAATCCACCCATAGGAAGACTCAATCTCAGCATCCCAGCAGTCAGCAGCATAGTGAGCCATTTCATTCGCAAGATGTTGACGGAACCGCAAACGTATTTTGTCTATACCAAGGCGAGTTAGGAAGAGATAAACTCTCCCAATGAAGTAGCCAAGAGTTTCATTGTTTACAATTCCCTGAAAGCAATAAACAAGACGATCATCAGCAAGCAGGTGGTGAAGTGAAAAAAGAGAGAAGAGATGTCAAAGGCACGAGGAATGATCAAATTAAATACAATTAAAGCAAACCTTTGAAACAGCTTCACCGAGGCAAATTATCTTTGCAGATTGGCCTGACATTTGTTCTTCCCTTGGAAACATCAAGAACTCCAAGTTTGCAACTTCTGAATATTTAGGGTGAGATTTGTCCTCAGGATCAACAAAGTGCTCAATCTCTGCTAGTGTAAATTCACGAACTCTCAGAAGACCTTGGCGAGGAGATATCTGTACATATGAACAAATTTTTTGACAAATTAAGACCTCCCTCTCTCTCTCACACACACACACACATACAAACGCACAACCACACTCAATGATAACATCTCAACAATGAAGAAGAACCAGCAACAATGTTCAATTTGCAGTTGAAAAGGAAAGATTAAAAACCTCATTTCTGAAAGCCTGTCCAATTTGAGCTGCGGCAAAAGGGAGCTTGTTCCCATTGTAATAGTACAAATCTTTAAAATTCACGAATATGCCTTGAGCTGTCTCAGGACGCATATACCTGTAGCAGAAAATAAGAAGTTAGTACTGCTTAAATATAAGGCAGCATAGTAATAGAGTGACGCAAAATCATTTATAAAATTTAGTAATTCACATATATAAAATATGCAGATTTTTTACTAGCAAATATTGCCATTGAAAGATGAGCTAGTTTAAACCATATAGCTGAAATACTCACCCAGGGAGCAAACCAGACGGGCCAATTGATGTTTGAAACATTAAGTTGAATGGATACGGATCAGAAAGTGGATTCTTTGTGTCTGGAGCTGTAATACCATACTCCTTGATCTTTGCACCCAGCTCTTCAGCTGAGAGATCATCCAAAACTGCAAGCACATGCCTGAGTTCAGCAGCCTTCTCTGCAGATATGCTAAGGTCTTTCTGAAGCTTGTCATTGCAAAAATCCTTAAGCAAGTGGTCAGCACGATAACAAGTCCCTGTTTTCTCATCCTTAACCATAAGGTCAGTGAATTTATCAACATGACCAGAAGCTTTCAGGACAACCTCAGGAGTCACACATGGGCAGTCAACCTCCAGCATGTTCTCCTCGAGAACAAAATGCTGAAAACCAAAAAACATCTCTTAGTTCTTAAGAAAGAAACCATGTCACTGAATCAGGAATAATTATAAACAACATTACCATAGCTCAAATAAACATTTTGTTGTTCCTAAGGGCCCTTTTATTATCGTTTTACACATATTCTTTTACAAAATAAAAACAAAAATTACCAAAAGGAAACAGCTTAGTACAAATGTACATAACCCAGAATTCACAAAGAAATTCCTCTACTATTCTCAAATGCATTAAATTATCAACAGAACAGCAGCCAAACTACTTTCTCCATCACCCTTTTCTTCTCTTCACTTCCATATACTCACATAGAGACAGTAGCTTACAGCCTATTTCACAACTCTATTATCTTCTCTAACAATGAACAAATTAATGCCACTATACTCTTAAAATTCAACATCACAAGTGTTCTCTTAAAGTGTTATAGAAAAAACCCCATGCTCCGGAAATAATGAACTTCAATAAAGTTCTGTCTTATTAGACCAATAAATTGAGTCAATGTTATAGTTAAATCTGCTAGTGGAAAACCAAACTTGTTATTATAGGAATGAAGGAGCTAAAGGAAACATGTTTTTTTTTTCCATATATGTTTATAAAGCACTTCCTAAGTTTCAACTCGCTTTGCGTTCCAGATATGCTACCAGGGTTTTGCATGTAATCTGGGTATGCCACCAGGCTCTTACATTCCGGATATGCTACCAGGTTCTACATTAAGGTTTCGAGAAACATTACCATGGTTTGCATTTGGGAAATTTCACCAGAACACATCACGTTCCAGTAACATTACCCAAGTACTGCATCACCAAAGTTTTGCATTGTGGTAAGACTAACCGAGTGGAGGTTTTGCATTGTGGTAAGACTAACAGAGTGGAGCTTTTACCCAGATGTTTAGCACGCAAACCAACAATATTGCAGGAGGTTTTGCATTCATCCGGTAACATTACAGGATGTTTTGCATTACTCCAGTAACGTTGCTTTGCATTAGTCCAGAGAATTACCATATATTTTGCATTACTCTAGTAATGTTACTTTGCATTACTCCAGTGACGTTACCAGATGTTTTGTATTAATCCAGTAACGTCAACTGGATGTATTGCATTACTCCAATAACGTTAAAGAATGTTTTGCGTTACTCCAGTAACATTAAAGAATGTTTTGCGCTACTCCAGTAACACTACCGGATATTCTGCATTATTCTAGCAACATTGCCGGATGTTTTGCATTCCTCTTGTAACGATATCGAAGTTTTGAATTGGAGCAACGGTTCCATAGTTTATGAATTTCGGCAAACCAATCAACTCCCTAACCTTGAGATCATTTCGAAACTAATCGATCATCAAGAATCAGTGAAGTAACACCTACAGTTAACAGCTTACCTGACGCCAGAAAGCAAGAACGTTAGACTTAACGGCGCAACCGGGAGGCCCGAAATCATAAAGCCCAGCGACACCTCGGTAAATCTTAAACGACGGAATGTAGAACAAACGCCGTTCAAGAGTGTTAAGCAGAGCCTGACGGAAATCCTCTCTGCTAAAGGAAGCATCCCTAATAACACTCTGGAGCAACTTCTCAACCGCCGCCTTCTCAATCTTCAACCGGTTCAGGGCCTCGATCGCGGCGTCGATTTCCGGCTTGGCAGCTCCGGCCGCTTTTAGGGCCCTAACGGCGTTGCCCTGGGCCTCGACAGTGGATTGCTTGGCGGCGACGTCTTGCCGGAGGGATTCCTCGGTTGGGGCGGCCATTGAGGGTTTGGGAAACGACGGGTGCGATCGACGCAGGGAGAGGCGAGAGAACAAATTGTGGCCAAATGAAGAGGATGAGATTTTGAAAGTAGAAAAGATGCGCATGCAAGCGTGGAAAAAAAAATCTTGGCCAGATTTTTTAGTAGGGTTTTGAGAGGGTAGTGGTTTTCGGGGCGTTTGGATAGGGAATTAAGGGAATTCTAGTATGGGTTGAGATAAACCCTGGAGTAGGTAAAGGCGTGCCAAAAATGTTTTTTTTTTTTTCATTTGTATAATACATTGTTTACCATCCCATTGATTTAGTTTTCCTATAATTAATATTAAATTATTTTATTTGGCCCCTCTAACATTAATTCGTAGGTCTCATTACAATTATTCCTGTAATTGGATCATTGATTAAAGCATGGTTTTAAAACACATTTAGAGCATTCCATTAGTAAGCTGGCCTAGGTTGATGACACAGAACGGAAACAAAACAAAATTCACAAACGCAAATCCTAGAATAGCAAAACTGGAATCCACCAGAAGTTTAAGAATAATCCTGAATTTTTATTGAATAATTGAATAATAATCAAAACGAAAGAAATAAGTTTATATAGGGTGACATCCAACCCTAATAAAATGCTAATAATGAAAGGGATATAAAATCCAAATTAATTAAAACTGGAAAATCCTAAATAAAATAGGTAAAAAAGCGCACAAAATTTAAACAGCCCCGAAACCCCTCAAAACGTTGGATTTTGGCCTCGAAACTGGTGGAAATGGTCTGAATGCTTAAGTTTTAGAGTGTCGGGCTTGAAACGAGCTTTCCGTTGATATATTATGGGCCCCGTAACTCCTCTCGGATCAAAAGTTATAATCATTTCTTTAAAGCTGTCTGTTTCTCCAATTTTTCTTCAAAGGCTAACTCTTCTTGTTCTACATCAGTCCTTCCCACCTACAAAAAACTCGACCTCGAGTTGTATTCTGGATACAAAGGAATGTCATCATGAAAAACATACAAATCTGAGACATTGAATGTCCTCGAAATGTTCATATCTGCAGGTAAGTCAATAACATAAGCATTATCATTTATCTTCTTCAGCACTTTGTACAGACCATACTTGCGAGGTTTCAATTTATTGTACAACCCCACCGGAAACCTCTCCTTACGCAAGAATACCATGACCTCATCCCCCTCAGCAAATAACTACCTTCACGTCTTCAAATCTGCTGCATTCTTATACTGCACATTCTTCGCTTCTAACTTCGTTTTTACTTCAGTCTGGATATCACGAACTTGCTCAACCGTATTCTCAGTTGCAATACTCAAACCAGCAACCTTAGGTAGCCGTGCCAGGTCCAAAGCATGTCTAGGAGGCTGTTGATATACTAAGGAGAAAGGAGACTGACCAGTCGCAGAATGAACTGCATTGTTGTAAGCGAATTCAGCCTGCGCCAATGCCGAATCCCACTGTTACGGTTTATCACCACAAATGCTGCGAATTAAATTACTCAATGTCCGATTCAGATTTTCAGTTTGTCCATTAGTTTGCAGGTGCGCTATACTGCTGAACTTCAAACTTGTATCCATCATTCGCCACAAAGTGATCCAGAAATGACTTAGGATTTGGAATCTCTGTCTGAAGTGATAAACTTGGGAACCCCATGTAAACGAACCACCTCAAGAAAGAACAGTTGAGCCACATGAGATGCATCAAATGTCTTTCTGCAAGAAATGAAATGGCCCATCTTCGAAAACCTGTCAACAACAACAAACACATAATCGGCCCCACGCTGAGTTCGCGGGAGGCCTAAAACAAAATCCATAGACAGATCTTCCCAAATGGCATTAGGTACTGGTAGAGGCACATAAAGACTAGTGTTCTGCGCTTGCCTCTTGGCTGTTTGACACACATAACACTTTTGAACAAAATTACCCACATCTCGTTTCAACTGAGGCCAATAAAATCTCTTAGCTACCCCACTGATTGTTTTTTCAAGGCCCAAGTGTCCACTCAATCCGCCACCATGCAAGTCCCTAATTAATTTCTCCCTCAAAGAACTTCTAGGAATGCACAATTGATTGCCACGAAATAAATACCCATCAACTATATGAAATTCACTCTCAGTTCGTTTCATGACACATTTCTCCCACAAATCGCTGAAGTCCACATCATCTGCATACAATTCTTTCAGAAACTCGAAACCAACAACTTCTTGCTGCATAATCACCAATAAACTCGCACGTCGACTCAAAGCATCTGCCACTTTATTTAAGACAACCGACTTGTGCTTCAAAATAAATGGAAATTTCTAAATATAAGTCGACCATCTTACATGCATGCTGCTCAAATGCTTCTGACTATTCAAATACTTCAACTCTTGATGATCTGTATAGAGAATAAATTGCTTCTGAATTAAATAATGCTCCCAATGCTTCAAGGCTCGAAAAACAACATAAAATTCTTGGTCATAAGTGCTCCACTTCTTTTGCGCATCACTAAGCTTCTCACTGAAAAATGTTATAAGTCGTTTCTCTTGGGATAAAACAGCCCCAACACCAATTCCACTAGCGTCACACTCTACCTCAAATAATTTATCAAAAGTCGCCAATGCTAAAACAGGAGTTGTAAACAATTTTTCTTTTATTACTGCAAAAGTTGTCTCTACTGCTTCTCTCCACTGAAACTTTCCCTTCTTCAAACACTCTGTTATAGGTGCCACAATACTACTGAAATCTCTAATGAACCAACGATAGAACGTCGTCAGCCCATGGAAACTTCTAACTTCACTAACAGTTTTTGGTGTAGGCCAATCTCAAATGGCCCTAACTTTTTCATCGTCAACTAATATGCCTTCTGAACTTATCACATACCCCAAAAATAATAATTTCTCAGTCACCCAACTATATTTTTTCAGATTAATGAACAATTTATTCTCAAATAATACCTCAAACACATCTCTCACATGCTCCATATGATCTCTCTCGCAATGACTATATATCAAGATGTCATCAAAATAAACCACAACAAATTTACCAATAAAAGGTCGTAAGACCTGATTCATCAATCGCATAAAGGTGCTGGGAGCATTAGATAGTCCGAAAGGCATCACTAACCATTCATAAAGACCATTTTTCATCTTGAAAGCTATTTTCCACTCATCCCTTGGCTTGACCCGAATCTGATGGTATCCACTTCGCACGTCTATTTTTTAGAAAAATTTCTAACCCTCTAGCATATCAAGCATATCATCTAGCCGCAGAATCGAAAAATTGTATCTGACAGTTATTTTGTTGATGGCTCTGCTATCTACACACATTCTCCAACTGCCATCTTTCTTAGGAACTAATAATGCAGGAACTGCACAATGACTCATACTCTCTCGAATAAATCCTTTTTTTAGCAACTCTTCCACCTGTTCTGGCAAAATCCGATTTTCTTTTGGACTCATTCAATAATGGGGCAGATTCGGTAAACTAGCACTAGAAACCAAATCTATATAATGTTGAATATCTTTCAATGGTGGCAGCTCACTCGATAAATCATCAGCCACTAGATCACTAAATTCGGCCAAAAGAGGTTGTATTGTCACGGGTATCTCTATTCTCTTCTCTGTTTTCTATTCTATCACCAAAGCCCATACCACTACTACATGGATCTCTTTAGCTTCTTTAATTTTAGCCTCTAACTCATTTTCTGAAGTGACTAATGATAGTAAAGATCGCTCATCTGCTACCCCATGATTCAAAACACCATTTTTACTCTTTTTCAGCACCATTGCAATTTTTTTGTTGTCCCAATTGTAAAGATAAATGTTCTTTCTCCCCTTGTATGCGATATCAACATTGAATTGCCACGGCCTACCCAATAAAACATGACTAGTATCCATATCCACCACATCACATAACACCTCATCCCGATAATACTTCCCAATGGCAATGGGAACTTGGCAAGTTTCAGTCTCAGTAACTTTGGGACCTTTCTGAATCCAACCTATCACATACGGCTTGGGGTGTTTTTCGGTTCTCAATTTCAGATGCTCCACCAATTTTCTGGATACAAAATTCTCACAACTCCCACTGTCGATGATCAAATCACAAACTCGCCCATTGATACTACAACACGCCTTAAAAATATTATTGCTCTACGAAAAATCTTCCAATTTCGTTGAACACATAACTCACTGAATCACACAACTAACCCGTTCTCCATGTTCTTCAGCAACTTCTGCACCTTCTAAATCTTTAATATATTCCCATTCTGCTTCACCTTGTTCATACTCATCATCATCATCCATCTCTACCAAATTAACCAGTTTCCTTTGTGGGCACTCATTCGAACGATGTCTCGGTTGGTTGCACCTATAGCACTTCAGACCACCCATTTTGGCATATGGGTTAGGCGCACGCGTCACTGGTGAAGGTTTGTTGGAAATTTTCTAGGGTTGATTGGCAGTAGGCTTAGGTTTGTTAAAATTTTGTTCAGGAGCTAGGGTGAATTTGTTCTTATTTGCGGCAATATTAGACGATTCGTCCACGTCCTTTCTGTAATTCAAAAATTTGCTGGATGTTTTCTCCATCAACTCTGCCTTTAATGCTAAATTATGTGCTTCATCCACTGTCCAAACCACCTGTAACCCAAATTTCTCCCGAATTGAAGGCTTCAACCCGCTCAAATATCTCGACACTTGTTGTGCATCGGTTTCATTCAGATCGTTACGCACTGATAATCTCAACCACTCTTCTGAATAATTTGCCACACTCATATTCCCCTGTACGCAACTCTAGTAACTCTAAAATATGAATTGTTCATAGTCTGGTGGTAGGAAGTGATTCATCATTAACTGTTTCATTCTCCTCCAAGAACGGATATGCGCCTTACCCTTACGACGTCTATCAATCTGTAATTTCTCCCACCATATAGCAGCCCCACTCCTAAACTTATAAGCCACCAGTTTCACCTGCCTATCTTCTGAAACCTCAGTCAACTCGAAGAACCTTTCTACTTCTGAAAGCCAATCCAAAAACTCTTCAATATGCAATTTTCCGTGAAACAAAGGAATATCCGCTCGAATTTTGTAATCCCCCTATTCTGATTCCTATCTGGTTGCCTATTTCCCTAAAACAAGGGATTTTGATATCCATTAACGTCACTCTCTGAATCCTCACTACTCGAATCATTGAACTCCTTAATCCTCCTTATCCTACGCGATCGTACTCCCCCAGGGCGGTTAAGGGCAATTCCCTCAACTCTCTCTATGTGATCCATATGTCTAGTAATGGTGGCTGAAGTATCAGCTCCTGTGGTGTTGGCGGTAACATTAGGGTTTACTTGATTCTCCAATAGTTGCTGCATCATACTTTCCAATCTGACAACCGCTTGCTTCAACTCATCGAATGCTTCCGGATCAAATTCCCTTCGACTACCATCACCAAGGTTTGCCACGCCTTTGCCAGCCATTAAACAAGGTGAATCCTTGCTCTGATGCCACTTGACGTAGAACGGAAACAAAAAAAAATTCACAAACGCGAATCCTAGAATAGCAAAACTGAAATCCACCAGAAGTTTAGGAATAATCCTGAATTTTTTATTGAATAAGTGAATAATAACCAAAACGAAATAAATAAGTTTATATAGGGTGACATCCAACCCTAATAAAATCCTAATAATAAAAGGTAAATAAAATCCAAATTAATTAAAACCGGAAAATCCTAAATAAAATAGGTAAAAATGCGCGCAAAACTTAAACAGCCTCGAAACCCCTCAAAACGTTGGATTTTGGCCTCAAAACTGGTGGAAATGGTCCAAAGGTTAAAGATTAAGAGTGTCAGGCTCGAAACAAGCTTTCTGTTGATATAATATAGGCCCTGTAACTCCTTTCGGATAAAAAATTATGGCCGTTTCTTTGAAGCTGTCCGTTTTTTCAGTTTTTCTTCAAAGGCTAACATTTATTGTTCTACATCAGTTGATTCCACAATGTTTCCATATTATTAACTGATTTGTTCGTATATACATAAATATTTCTCATTATCACATTATATCCTGAAAAAAGAAAAAATATGTGAAAATGAAACAATAAAAACCTATTTTATATCATATTCTTACGAAACATTAAAGTTGAGGATGAAACACAAAAAGAAAAAAAAAATCATTTATATATATTTTTTTTTAATTAGGGAAATTATATTATTTAGTCTTGTTTTAGGGTGTAAAATAAAAACTACTCCTAAAGTGAAAAGTATTTCATAAAATAGTTGAAGTAAAATTTTTTAATTTTGTAGGACGAAAATGTTCCCCATAACAAAACCGTTGAGATCTTTTAACTTTATAAAACAAAATTTTTTTATTTTTTTTTATTAGGTAAATTTTGTATCATCAAACTTGCTTTATAAAAAGTATGCAAAACACATTGTCAGAGTAAAAATTACAAAATTTTATTAACCTTTACTCGATGTTTCCTCTATTATCACAAAGCTAATAAAAAAAACACATAAATTCTTATAGAAAAAGGGTGTGGAAATTGACTCATTTCTTCTTTGAACGATTGTAAAGTAATTTTATTTGCATTTTGAGGTGAAGAAAAGAATTTGTACATGTAATTTGCATTGTAAATATTATTCTAATTATTGGTATCTTTGTTTATTAGATTTAACTCATTAGCGGTTAGTCGAACGATCAAGTTTATGATTTGTTTCTACAAGGTAAGATTTAAGATTAAGTCCTATGATGGACATCTACATTACTATTATTGGTCATTGTTTTTGAACTCAGGTTCGCAAAGTGAGATCAAAGATCTTTTGACTAAAAAATATAAAAATAAAAAAATTTAAACCTCTTTATAACAAAGAAACTATTTATTCACTTGAAATTTGAAGTGACAAGAAGTAATTAAAATCATATTTTATGTCATCTGTTATATGGTGATTCAATTTCTTCTAAATTGATTGATATGGTAATGATGTTTTGTTTCTCTCCTTTTATATTTGCAGAGAGAATAGAATGTTGACTTGATTGCACGACTCATATGAGCCTTTTTGGGTTGATATATATGAAATGAAACTTGTACATAGCAAGATGAAAGCGTTTTCTCTTTTTTCTAAACTCTGATGAACATAAGAAATCACTTTCCAAAAATGAAAACTATGACGGACGATGCACAAATACCCTTCAAAATAATGTTGTTGATCAAGTGCAACACGATCTCACAATAAATAAATTACATGAAATTATGAAAAATAAAA
>WYDK02118158.1:3459909-3477823 GCA_009867345.2 Toxicodendron radicans
GCACTTTCCGGTTACTAATTAAGATCCTGACTGTACTTTTGCTGCTCAAGCTTCTCAATCAAGGCCTTCTTTTCGTCCTCTGAGAGAGAATTGAATGTGAAGACAGATTTGTCACCGATGTCATCCTTGAAAGTAATCAAGAAAGCATTAGAAGCTGTGGAATCTTTATGTAAGAAATTAAGCGAAACTGCCGGAAGATCACTACTTTCAACATTAGATTGGTAAATAATGTACCTTAATGGGCTGCGTAAACTTCCTTCCGGCAAATATGACAAAGAGTGTCATCCATGAACCTAGAAGAGTAAGTTTTACTCCGTCATCCATCAAACCGGTCTGCAAATTTCAGGTGAAGCTCATCAAGGTCGACATAAATAGAGTTAAAAGCTAGGGAGAGAAGCCGCTTGATCGAATCATATTCAATAAGTTTCAACGGTTAGTGAGAAAATATGAGTCTTAACCCACTACATCAATATTAAGAACTTTGAAGTAGTTGGATAAAACATAAAGTTCGCCAAATTCATCTAGGAATGCATTCAAAATATTGCAGATCTTGATAATTATTTCGACAGAGTCGCAAGAACTATACCAGGTGACCCAGAAGCGCTGTTGGTATAATGAATGTAAGAATTCCAGCTTCTAGCTTTCCGTAGCAGAGGCCTGTTCGGGAAATTCAAGAATTCAGTTTGGAAATTACTCACAGATTAGACCATAGGCCAAAACATTCAACTGGGAAAAAGTATGCATCATTGCTAGTATTTGTAAATTTGGAAGGCTAAATTATATGCATTAGTCCTGACATTATTTCTGAGTTGCTAACAGGTTATGGCCGGGTGATTGAAGATTTGCTTTCGGAGTATAAAATCATGACCTATCTGATTAGAAATCAGAGATTCTTTTCATAAATTAAGCGTACATATGAATATATGATAAGAGATACCATCAACAATCTCCTTGGTGGATTAAGCATATATATTTCACCTTTTTTTGCTTCTATAATCCTCACTCAATACAACTTACTAAAACAAATGAGATTATTTCCCTTTCCCCGGTTCTCATTAAAAGAAAGGATTAATCTCACCATTGTAAAATCATTCACTAATCATTAAATATCATAATTAAACAAGCAAAAGATGCATATTAACGAAATGGGATTTTACCTTCTTTGAAGACAAGTCCTGTTAGAGCAGCAAAGAGAGGACCGACAAACCAGACAGCAGTTGGGTTATCTATAACATATTGTACCAAATTTTCGCCAGCTGGTCGAGCGAGTGCTGTGTATGTTGCCAAAGATCCAACAACACCAAGTGCCCAGAATGCTTGAAGGGTGCGCTTAATCTCAGTCACATAGATGTGAATCAAAACTAATGATAGGCCTAGCCCGCCAGCTCCTAGCGTGTAAAACAAGTCAACATTTTGCTTGATTATTTCACTCAACAATGAGTCAGCGGGTAAGAAGGCAGCTGATGCTGCAGCCACAAATGATGCAGCAGCAGTTACTAGTCCTGACCGATACAAAATCACCTGCTCAAAGAGAAAAATATACTAAAATTCCCAACACAACACACAAAGGAAACTGAAATGAGGCCTATGAGATGTTGCACAGCGAGCAAACACATGTCAAACTATAAAAAGTGCTTTTGAGTCAATTTTGTAGAGTTCAGCTGAAATGGTTTTCAAATAAAAAAAAACTTGAAAAGTTGCTTCGTCACAAGTAAAATTTACTTAAGAAAAACACTTGAAGTTCCTCTTGAAGAATATTTTCTACAAAGAACTTTCAGTATTTTATAGAAATCACTAGAAGCACTTTTTTCAAAAATACTCCCCAATGCACCTAGATTGCTTTGTCGCTCGAAGGCTGTGTACTGGAAGTATACCCTAAGGCCCTAGTTGTTTCATGGGACTATTTCTAGTCCAGCACTAATACATGGGAGATGGGACTAAGGTTCAGTCCCATGTGCACAGCCCTTTATGACTTGACTGACTAAAGCTAAGAGTCTAAGAATAGTCCCAGAAAACAGACATGGCATTTGAGTTCTAGAAACCATAACAATTCGACAGGGTAATAATCTAACCTTAACTATATTGCTTACTCACAGAAGACATTGCAAATTTAAAATTGAAGCATCCAGTTACTTAAACATAAAATCTGTTTATTACATCTACTACAAATGCAAATGGGATTTCTTTGGTAGAAACTATTGGAGTGTTGCTTCCACAAAAGCACTTACTAAGTGAATCTTAAAATCACAATTCAAAGATCATTTTAAAACACCAATTCTTTTTCCAGTCTTAGTGTTTTTCTTACATAAAAAGCCCTTTTTAAGAAACACTTAATAAATACTTCATCCAAAAATCACTTTTCACTGTCTTTTATCTTAAAAGCGTTTTTCCAGAGATGGAAACACTTCCAAGTGCTTTATTCAAAAAAAAAAAAAAACTATAAGTGATTCTCCAAATATTGAAACACTTGAAGACTTATTCTCTCTTTCTATCTCAAAAATGCATCCCAACCAAGCAAAATTGACACAAAACCACCAAAACTCAACTACTTGAAAAGCGCTTTTAATGTCCTCAAAAGCGCTTCTAGAACAAACTCCAAGTGTTTCTCCAAATATTAAGATACTTCAAGTCTTAATTCTCTCCTTCATCTCAAAATGCATCCCAACCACCAAATTCAACTACTTGAAAAGCGCTTTTAATGGCCTCAAAAGGGCTTCCAAAACACACTACACCACACAACAACAACAAAAAGAACAAAAACAAATACAAAATTACCTCTCTCACATCGGAGGATTCAACAGTCCAAGGGCCATAAACTCCATTATAAACCGTCTGATCAAAAGAGCCCTGAGAGCTTTCACCAACGGCTTTGCACTTCAAACTTCTATTGCTTTTAATCGAAACTCTTTTTGAGGGCAAACAAAAAGGGCAGCTTGAAGAGGGTTTGATGAATTTCGGAGGAGTTAGCAAAGCCGTGGATAGCACGCGCGATGCCATTTCTACGTTGTTTGGAAGTAGTTAAAAAATCTAGATTCTTTCAGTTCAGGTTGTTGTTTGTCTGTTAAAGTGAGTATAAAGCCCTTATTTATGCTATCCACATATTTTTGTTTTTGCTTTTTTTAATAGAAAAAATGTTTTATGAAACTATAAAAATAAAATTTTTAAGAACCCTATAAGTTATGATATAATAACAAAACTCACCTTGTAGTTTCTAAAATAACAAAACAATTTCTGTTGTTAGTGGGCCATTAAATTTTAAAACTTAATATAACGGGATTTATGTTATTTTCAAAAGGGAGAGCGACATTTTCACCCAAGGTTTGGTGAAATGACATTTTTCACCCGTTAAGTTTTAAAACCACACTTTTCCACCCACCGTTATGTTCTGTTAAGAAAATCCGTTTTGATGAAAGGTAGAATGGTCAATTTCATGAAACCCAAAAATCAAAACTAAAAAATTGAAATCTTTTTCATTTTCCCTTTCCTATCATCTCTTCTTTCTACGCTATTTGCATCTACCTTTTTATTAAAATTAATGTTTTATTGGAATTTAACTAAAATTTATATACAATTTTCATATTTAAAGAGAGGGTATATTGGTAAGAGTAATACTACGTTTACATCATTTCTCTTACATCATTATATGGTAAAAGATGATTGGGTTTTGTCATATAATGATATAAGAGAAATTATGTAAAAAAATGATATAAACGTAGTATTATTGTATTAGAATAGTAATTGACTTTGTTGCATGACATAAAATAATAAAAAAATTATTAAATGAAACAATAAAGGGTATTTTTTTATCTTTACAGTTAATAGTAATGGAACAAAACATAACAATGGGTGGAAAAGTGTCGTTTTGAAACTTAACAAGTGGGAAAGTGTCGTTTCGTCAAACCTTGGATGGAAAAATGTTGTTCTCCCTTTTCGAAACCATCATACCTTAGAAGGGATTAATGTTATTAACTTTAAAATAAAAATCTAAAAGATAAAAACTTTTAGAAAATGTTAAATTTAACATTTTGTAAGAATAAAAATAGTAATAGTTGAATATGTACTATTTTTTTTTAAATAATTTAAAATTTTTTTGTTAAAAAGTAAATTCATATCAAAATAATAATAATAATAATAATAATTTATTATTTTTAATAATTAAAAAAAAAACTGGAAAACTGAAAAATAAAGAAGTGAAGCAGGGCATGTTTCTTTTTTTAATTTGTCAATTTTTATAGGCTTCAGTTTTAGTTCTGGTTTTATATTTTTTTTTTAGTTTTCGTTTTTGTTTTTGAAGGAATAAAAGCCATAAAGGAGGATTAATTACCTCTCTTCAATAATCTGGCAATGGAAATCTTAGTACAATATTGATTAGATTTCAATATACACACAACAAAAATATTTCTCGATCTTAGTGCCCAGTTTTAGAACAAATATCAAGTATGCTATCATCTATTGAAGGCCATATTGACACTATTGATAAGCTCGATCTTAGCATGTTTCCTAATGGAGAACTGCAAGTACATGGTTTCAACAACTGCAACTGCAACTGCAACTGCAATGAGGGTTCATTTAACTGTTTTGAAGTTTCAAGCAATTACAAAATGATCAAAAACAGGTTGGCCAACTCACTCAATTAAATAGAAGAAGAAGATGGATCAGTTTCAAAGAGGCAAGATCATAATTTCAAGAAGAAAGTGAGGATGATGAAGCTTCATGCCTCTCTTACTTGGTTCTTGAAGCACTGCTAATAGATGATTCTCCAAGAAAATAGGTGTACGCCTGCACCACCCTCGCTTTTTTTTTTTTTTTTTTTTTTTTTTTTTTTTCTGTTTTAATTTTTTAATTGAGTGCATTTAGGATCAAGTTAGAATCTAATCATTTTATTATTGGTTTTGTATTATTTCCATGGAGTAATACTATTATTTCACACAAATCATTTGAGAAAATCAAAAGCAGAAGCCAGAAGACAAATTCAAATCTATAATTTAATAGTAGCAATAGAGATCACCAAAATTTAAATTAAAAACAGGCTGGCCCAATTTACATTAAAGTCTTATCTGTTTAACATTAACATCATTACATTAAGTTACAGATTTCACATCTAATGAACAAATATTAATTTTGTGTGAGGCCACAAGTCACAATTGGTAAATTGTAAAAGACAAAACTCATGCAAAATTTTGGCAGATCAATGTGGGATTTACCAACACAAATTCTGCTAATACCTTACAAACTGACGTTTATCGTCTTCACCTCCCTGCCTTCCATACGGATTGCTTTCACTAAATCCATTTCGGCTTCCTTCAACTTTACGCGATTTCTTTCTAAACTTGGATGTGCTGCTGTCTATGCTCAGATTAACCTTTGGAGGTGACGAGAAGCAAAATGACGCAGCTACAGCCTGCTCAAATAAACAACAAACCTTGCAATTACACCACAGTAACAACATTGTATAATTTTCACTGGTACGCCAACATATCTTATCCTGTAATAATGATAACAACAACGACAATAACAACAAAGATACATATATTGATTGCTCAGCACTAATCTTAAAGCAGTGAAATTAAGCCATGCAGCAACAGAATTGCAACAGGCAAATAAGCTTTTTTCTAAAATATTATTTTCATCCCCAAATTTGTTAACTTTACAAGTTGATTTCTTGTCACCAATTTCTGAAAAATGCATGATTGCCAAACTATTATAGCACCATTCAAACATCTTCATATTCCTACGCACCACATAAAGAAGGCTTAACACGATCAGTTAATTATTAGAAAAGATGGGACTAATACCTGCAGATCAAGCCGGTGAACATTGAAGATATCTTTCATAGAGTGTGAATTATATGAGAGTAAGTAAGATCGATATGCATCTTTAGCTGACTTGTTCAAATAATAGTTGTTGGCAACTAATTTCTCCTGCATAAATTTAATAGTGAAAGCTAAGTTTCCCTGCACTTAAAATAACTTAATCATGAAAACTGAGGAAGCAGAAAATTACCAAATGTGACTGCACATTTGCCAGCTTCTTTTGATCAAATTCATACTCTTTAACAGGGACTTTAGCCGCCTAAAAGTAAACACAATTATGAAGTTCAGAAAAAAGTTGCTTATTGTATCCTTCATCACAAGGTTCATCAGTAACTTTTTTCATATGACAGATGCAGCAAAAGCATAACTGAAGGAAATTCAGGGCAAGTATAACTTGGTCATACTCTCCCACCTATTTAAGTTACACCATTAACTATTCATATGACACATGCTGCAAAAGCATAACTGAAGGAAATTGGTTCACTATTTTTTAAAAGTGGCATTTAGATCATCAGATAGCAGTTATCCCAATCAGATTTAGCTCTATGACCAAAGTTCTAAAATTAAAATAGTTGACCTTCAGATAACGAAGAAATTGTAACTCTTCTGGAATCAGGAAAAGCAATGCATTTCCTTTTGCACCTTCTCCACGAGCAGTTCGACCAACCCTATGAATGTACTCCTGCAAGAAGTAACCAGAATTTATATGTTACACAGCAGCATGACCAACAATGAAATGAGACCAAGATTAACTAGAAAGAAATTAAAAAAAAAAAAAGAATTGTTGAGACCTTGGGTTCATCAGGAGGATCATACTGCACAATCCAGTCCTACAAGAATAAAAGAGAAAAAAGATTGTCAACAATTGTATTCATCAATCTCAATTTCACAACATATTTCAACCAGCACGGAACCACAGCCATACAATTACTAGAAGCAACAGCTGTAACTGATATTTCTTGAAAATCTACATTAAATTTTCTTCTAAGCTTCCCAAAAAAATCATGCTGGTTTGTATCTTGTTTCAATCTATATCATCTTTCCATTGCCTTCTGGTTGGTAATCACCTCTTTTGGAGTATGCTAATAAATTGGATATTGCATTGCCATTTAAGCAATTATATACTTGTTTCAGATAGCCATAGTCTCAAATATTTTACAATGATAATTAAATAAATATATTGACTAATTAGAAGTTAAGCAAATATTTTAACCAAAGAATTAATATACGATTGCGCATCACAATTTTAAGAAAAGGAGGAAAAAAAAAGGTGCAAGTATAATTTAGAGCACTATTAAGGTAATGAAGGCAACATATTGAGGTATACTAACAGAAATTCAATAAATAGACAAGAACCTTATCGAAAGATCATAAAAATCATAAAAGCAATATTCTGTCCCAGATATAAAATACTTGAGAAAAAACAACCAAGAAAATTGAAAAGGCTCAAATTAGATAACAAGCACATGGGATCCTTGATATTCTTTCTTATATAACGTTAGGCCTTAGTTCCTTATCTTCTATGGAAAGGTGCAAGATTTCTATATTTTCAGTTTTCTCAAGTTCAATGAATGCAAAATACTTTGGAAAATTTTGGATTTTCCGGACCTAAGCTGCAGGATTGTGGCTATAAGCCATATATTCCAGTAATAAGTAATTTATTGCATCTAAGTTATATTAAATTGCCATTTCCTAGTCAGCTTAGGAAATTCTAGAGTCCATATATATCAATGCAATGCTTGCAATTCTGAATATTTTTTATACATGATATGTAACTCTAAAGCTCTTTTAAAATTGTATGACAAGATCCTAAACCTAGGTATAAATCCAAGAGATCTTAGGTGTAATGTGGAAAGAATTCCAATTGGTAAACCTACAATTTATCTTTCTTCTTACTTTCATTGTTTAAAAGTTGTTTCAGTGTCGATCAGCCCTAATCCAATTTAGTGTTATCACAAGAAACGCTGAGTCAACAGCCCAGAAATTGTCTCTGGTAAATTCCTAGATTACCATTTAATTAACAACAAAATACAATCACGCAATCAGATTATGTATCCTACATCAGATCTATTGGTGTTAACTATTATATCCTCCATCACAAACATACCACAGCAGGAATATCGAGTCCACGAGCCGCAACATCAGTACAAAGCAAGATGCCCTTCTCAGCTTTGCAGAAGTCAAAGAAGGTAGAGGTTCGCTTCTGTTGCTTTTGTTTTCCATGGATATCAAAGCAATCCACCTGAATGTATCTGAGAAGTTCTGAATGAAATTTGACTGAGTTACAGGATGAAAAGAAGACCATCACTTTCTTTGACTGATTCCTCTTCAGAAATGAATATAGAAGGACAAATCTTTTGGCACTCGGCAAAACACAATAGCCTTGTTGCAATCCTTCATTGGTAACCTATAATAACCAGCAGCATTTAGTCAGCTTTAGATGGCAAGTGTATGCATGTGCATTTATAGTTTGTTTGAAGGATCACAATTCAGCTCCAAATCTACCTTATTTCGTCCATCATCAACATCAATATAAACAGGGGTTGTCTGAAATGACAGTCGGGCAAGATCCTCAACCTGAAGGTTCCATAGAAAATAAGCAACTCATGAGAATTTAACCACTGAAACAGAAAACCTTTGGATTTCACACCGAAAAATTAAAAAAGAATATAATTTATTTGACTATTGAGATATACATATATCCAAGTAAAAAATAAAGTTGCCAAAACATTAGATTACAAACACAGCCGAAAATTGAACACAATGACAGACCGTGAAACCCTGAAGAGAAAAAGATTATCTATAGTATTAGGTTAAAGCACAAACCTTCTTAGTTTGAGTGGCTGAAAATAAAGCAGTTTGCCTATCCTGCAAATTTAAGAAGGAACTCAATAAGCTCAAAGTCCTTATATATTACAAATACAAAGCATAAATGCAATTATAAAAAAGAAAGAATTCATGAATATAAGCATGTTAAAGCACAGTCACCAACTGAACCCAAAGTTTCTTCTGGTTAAACTGCTTAAATTACAAACAAGAAGCAGAAATATCCTAAAAGTTAAAGCTATCATGAAAGCAGCAACACCTTATCATAAAACCCACCTTACGGGGTAACGACTTAAGTCAAGATTGATAAAACACAACATTCCAATGATTAACTTTTCTGAACCACTGATTTTTGTATCACTTCCAATACAAAGATAATTACAAGGAAGAAGCTCAGTTGCTAGACGATATTACTGCGACACAACATATTTTTTGCCTATACACCATTATTGTAAGAGTGCTCAATTACATTACTTCACCTCTGCTGCTATAATCATCTTTAGAAATATGTCTGCTCACCCTAAGCATATACCATTCTTTTGGAAATTACAATCCACCACGTGTATAATCTCAGGCATACTATTATCATTATTCTTGCTCACTACTACGTTCTTAGAAAAAGCCCTAAAGACAGATTCTATAAAAAACGGACATTTTATACATAAGCTTTAAGTTTAAGTCACTTTATAATTGACAACATAGATGAACACCACATGATTTACCTTCTTTGGTAGAAGCTTCATAATTTGTTTCATTTCTTCCTCAAAGTTTGCTTCCAATATCCTATCAGCTTCATCAATCATCAAGCACTGCAAGTCCAAGAAATTACGTTGATAAGTTTGTATACAAAAATATACATGTACATATTTATGCCAAAATCACCAATTTAAGTTTCAGGAGAAAATATTGAATTTTGTCATGTGACCTTCAGGTTCTTGTATATGAACCCCTTGGTGTTCTGAAGATGGTCAAGAAGTCGACCAGGTGTTGCTACTAACAAATTTACTCCTTTTACAATCCTTTCTGCTTCTCCTCTTCTAGCTGAACCACCAATAACCAAGCCAACAGTCTGGGAGTGGTACTTGAGAAGATCCTTTGCCACAGCATGAGTCTGAAATATTTAAAATTAAATCAGTTCTAAATAGATAGTTAGAGTTTAAAAGGGAACACAGATACAAAAGAAGTTCCGAAACAGGGATAGGAATTGCCCAACTTAAGTCCCTTATCAACATTTTACGTTGTTAAATTTCAAAACGTAAAGATATACAAAAAGGAACAAGAGTTTTCACCCAAATATTAGTTTGTGCCACTTCAGCCTAATGATTTTGTCATTTACAGAGAACTTTGCCCCATTTTCTTTGACGTTCACAGAGAATTTCTATTTAGATACAGCACGGAAAATGACTAACATTCTCTAAGAGCCAAGTTTTCATTTTCGGTCATTGACAAAGGATATAGGAGACAAGCATTCTACACTGAAATACTCATTTTATTTCAGCATTTTCCTTCTTTTCCAGAACCCTATTTTAAATATAACAAGTTAAGATATTTGATATTTTAGCACCATAATGGTAGTGACATTATAGTAGCATTGAACAAGCTTTGATCAGAATTATAATAGAGGGAAAAATATTAAAAAGGAGATACACGTGTTAAGAAATTGTTAAATTTTATAATCTGTATAAAAGATCACAGATTTTCACCTGAATGGCAAGCTCTCTAGTGGGGCAGATGACAATAACACCTGTACCATTCCGAGGGGCAAACTGGGCATGAAACAACAACTCCACTGCAGGTATTAGAAAAGCAAGAGTTTTCCCTGAACCAGTCCTTGCAGCTCCAAGCACATCTTTGCCAACCATAAGTGGTGGAATCGCTCTAGCTTGAATCTACATACGACAGGTAAACTGTTAGAAACATGATATATAAACTCTCAGCATTCACAATCATAATAACATAGCAGTCAAAAAGATTTTCACAACAATACCATGAAAATTATACATTCCTCCTCAAAATGTCTTTGCAAGTTCTATACAAGAAATCCTACCATGCCAAATAAACATCATCATATGTGACAAGCATAAATGCCATTCAACTGTTAGATAAATCAAATAAGCACCTTCTATAAGGATCATTTATTTACTTATCATGAAACGGATTTAGTAAACCCACTGAATTTCATCTAGCATCTTAGGAAGGTTATTGAATAATGACACAAAAATAAAATCATGTTAGTAACGATTCCACGTCGAGTTTCCTGAATTAAAAATTACAAAAATCCATATGAAGAACTCCCAATATTGCAATCAAATAGTTGTTCACAAAGCCTAATGTCCTAGCATTAGCATTAAATCTTTGGTAGTAAAGAGAACAATATACTAATCCAATTAAAACCAGAAACTAAATTCACAATTCTTCAACAAATAACCTGCCCACAAAACTAATCATAATCATCAAGAACACCAAATCAAATCTTAAATAGGTTTAAACTTTGAAAAAAAAAAATTACAATGAAAATGAAAATAAACAAACCTGCGTCATAAATTGAAAACCCATCTCCTCAATGGCTCTAAAAGTATGCTGAGACAACCCCAGGGACTCAAACGACGTCGTACTCATAATCCCACCTCCACTCTTCACTTTCACTTTCTTCTCTTCTTCTTCTTCCTCATTGCCCTTCTTTTTCCGCCCACCCTTCTCCTTCTTATTCTTCTTACTCTTCACAGATTCCTCTGCCTCTCTCTCCTCAGCCTCTTCAATCTCTTCTTCACTTTGTTCTCGTTGCTCTACATCGTCAGAGATGTCGGCGGCTTGTTCCTGCTCGGCGACTGTTGCTTCAGTTGCCTTGCTTCGACTGCGCTTCCGTTTTCTCGCCAATTTCTTCATCCCGTCGTTTGCCATGGTCGCGAAGTATCAAAAACCAAACCCTAGCCACCAGCTTTATGCAATAAAGGGTTTTAACGCAGCTGGAGACAAGTGGGGTTTTATCTTTTATGTTTTAACGAAGATATAAAGATGGTGATTTTTTATATTAAGCTTATAAGGGCTATTTTCATATTAAATGGGTCTAAAAAGAATTTTTTTTTTTTTTTTTTTTTTTTTTTATTATAAAAGAGGCGAATTTAGTAATTGGGAATATTGATTAATTAGATAAATACTACACGAATTAAAAAAAAAAAAACAAATAGAAGAGTGAATATGAAGAATTTGAATTTTTGTATTCACACTTCTATTGATTTTGTGTCACATCATTTTGTATAGAAATCGTCTAAAATTACAAGTATATTTATTGACACCTTACATCATATAAAATGATATGATAAAAAATAAATAAAAGAGTAAATATAAGGAGTTTGAATTTTTGTATTTATCCTTTTATTTATTTTTTGTCACATTACTTTGTAAATAAATCTTTGTAAAATTTGTTTGCACGTCTAAAAGTCACGAGTATATCTATCGGCACCCCTCGTCATTCTTAATAAATTTTATAATAACAAATTTATCTCTATAGTAAATTATTAAAATTAACTTTGTTTCTTATTCTTCGCAAATTACTTTGAGATCCCACTATTATTTTTTTAACACTATTTTTTTATGCTATTCAACTCAATCTTAAAATAAAAAGATAGTTTTATAAAGGGAAAATATTTGCAATAAGATATAACAGGTTATAAGCCATACAAATTTGTAAGTTTTTAATTGTTCACATATAAATTTATTGTTATTTTTTTGCTTCAAAGTATTGGTAGCTATTTTAAATTTTTAATTAATAGATTTTTTGTGTTGTTTAATGGTATTATGTTTTTTTGGATTATTTGTAAAGACTTTTTTTAGGTTTAATTTTTTTTATAAACTTTCAATTTAATCATTTAAAATCTTATTTTAGGAATAATGATGATGGGCTATACATGATAAGTGAATGGAATGAAATATTAACTATAAAAAAAAAAATGGAATGAAGGGCATTTATGGAATTTATGGAGTGCCGCAAGGAAAAAAAAATTAATTTTAAAACTTTGAAATAGGATGTCTTAAAAAATAGGGTTTTTTTAGTGCATTAATGGAATGTCAATAATTCCACTCAAAATTATTTACCAATTATTTTCTCATAATGAAGTTGTTTGAAACCCAATTTTGTATTGGACCAATGAGTTAAATAAGCCCATTAAACCCAAGACATTAAAAAACCACATTTATTCAACCCGGCGAATTCAAAATTGTTTATGGGTGAGCTAAAGAAGTGTAATCGGATGAAAAACAAAGAGTACTATATACACAAAAAGACAATACAATTTATTCAGTGAAAATGAAATAAAATAATAATTTTATTACAAAGAAATACAATAAAAAATAATAAAAATTGCACGAAAACTAAAAAAAACTGAAGCGCAAATGTCTCGTTTTCTTTAAAGAAATTCGAGTCCTCTACGGTTAGCAAAACTTAAAAACCAATATAGTAGAGAAACACGTTGACTTGTCCCCTCCAGAATACAACAACCCAACAGTCTCGTCGTTTGGTTGATATCAACTTTACACAAATTACTCAACCCAAGCTCCTCCAAAAAGAGCACATTTCTCTGGCTAGTATTTTCTCTCAATAAAATAGATTAAGATAAAAAATATATATGTGATGAATGAATATAAGAGACATTTATATACAACTCTTCACATACTTCACATTTTTCATATTCATAATTTATCATTTAATCAAATTAAAATCACTATAATCACCTTCAATTCAATGACTTAACTCTCATCATCTTTAATCTTCTAACATTCCATCTTTCATTTTCCAACCTTTCATGAATAATAAATATATTAAAAAGGAAAAAAAAATGCAAGTTACAACATTCCCCCACTCATTTTTTCTTTTAATTATGAATGAATGAGAATGATAACACATGTGAGAGAGAAAAAATACCAGTTAAAGAACAACTATTATGTTTAATGAAGGTGTGCTCTACATTAAACCTTCACTTAGTGAAACAATAATATTTACTCCAAAGCCAGAGTATCCTCGACATTGAACTTTGACTGCTTTAGGGAATACAAATTACTGCTCACGCATAACATTCCAGGTGTTAAATTTGAGCTTCCAAAGCCAGCACGTTACGACCTTGTGTTCTCCTAGTTTTCATAAGTGTTTTTGAGAACAAGCCCAATTCTCATAGAAAACAGCCCCACTTTCACACTCATATAGGTGAAATCTCTCAAGGATGCTCATGTAATTCTTAACATCCCACTCATAATGAGTTATAGATTTTCATTAAGAGTTTGATAACTCAACCCTCATTCCATTACAAGATAATGCACTCACATCATAGGGATGGATGTTCAATTAGAAAAAAATAGTGCATCATATAATTCGTTCTTCCTATTGAACCCAAATACAGGATCTCTAGTCTTTGGGTTGGGTGTCCTTATACATGGATCATGGTTCTATGGGCTTCAATCCCATCCCCCTCGATGTGCTCCAACCTATCTCTTGTCAAGGCCTTGGTCAACGAATTTGCAAGATTATCAAGAGATTTAATATACTATACGTTAATGATGTCATTACACAAGTAAAATCTTATAATACTATGTTTTCTTCTTATGGGTCTAGGTTTACCATTGTAAAAAGGGTTTCTTACTCTACCAATTGCAGCAGTACTATCACAATGCATTAAAATAGATGGAATATTTTTTTCAAAAAATTAAATATCAAATAATAAGTCCCTTAGCCAATTGGCTTCCTCACTTGCTGAAGCTAATGCAATTAGCTCAACCTCCATAGTAGAGTTAGAAATTATAGTTTGCTATTTTATTTTTTAATTTCCAACATATAACACCACCACCCAAAACAAAAACATAACCAAAGTAGAGAAATAATCACCCGATAATGTGTTCCAATCCACATCAGAATAACCTTCAATTACAACTGGATACTTTGTTTTTTAAACAAGCCATAATTCTTAACACCATATAAATATTTCATAATTCTTTCCATGGCATGCTAATGCTCTTTACCTGGTTTGCTAGTAAATTTGCTAAACACTCCTACTGCATATGCAATATCAGGTCTAGTGCAATCAGTTGCATAACGCAAACTATTAATCATACTAGCATACTTCTTTTGATTATGATCTCATTCTCACTTTTAATAGAAAACAAATGAATACTAGAGTCAAAAGGAGTTGCTACATGCTTGCAATCAATATAATCATATATATTTTTTTAAATTTTCTCAACATAATGTGATTGATCAAGAAATATACCATCACCAGTTCTAGTGATTTTAATGCCCAAGATAAAATTTGCCCCACCCAAGTCTTTCATATCAAAATGATTTCTAAGCATTTTCTTTGTCTCTTGAACAAAACGCAAGTTATCACATGTGAATTATTGACATATTTATGATATATGCATTTGTCACACTCATTTGATTTAAAGCTATTAGCAATCATGCAAGAATCAATTTTTTTTTTTTAAATTTCTAAGACAGAAGATGAAGAGGTAGGCCTATCCAAAATATTTTGTGAAATAATTTGACCCCCACTATTCTTAGATTTAAAAGGAAACTTATCTTCATGAGCAATCATTTGAAAATCTTGTACTTGGTTTACCATTGATTTTCCACCTACCATTTGATAGTAAAAGAGACAACTTACAACATACTTTTTTTTACCTGTTTGCCCGGTATCATATTTAAGTTGCAAAACCTTCCAAATCTTTTTGGCAGAGGGATAAGTATTTTCATAGTAGTCATAAAACTAATAATAATGACAATTATACTTATATATCTCATACTGTTCACATCTCTTCAGGTGCTCAGCTTGCTCTTTCTTGGTCATACCTTCAACATTCTCTTTGTTGGGGTTCTTTTTGGTGAGACATAAGCTACCTTGAGGAGGTTGAGCTAGAATAACACTTCGCCTTTCCACCTCTTGAAATGGGCACCATGAAACTTAAAGGGTTTGTTGAGATCTCCAATTTGATTGACAGGTTTGTCTTGTGCAACCTCCATATTGATCGAATCTCCTTAAAATTGTTGGTGAAACTAAAATAAAATAATAATTTTATTACAAAGAGATACAGTGAAGAATAATAAGATTGCACAAAAATTAAAAAAGACTGAAGCACAAATATCTCGCTTTCTTTGAAGAGATTCGAGCCCTCTACGATTAGTAAAACTTAAAAACCGGTGTAATAGAGAAACACTTTGACATGTCCCCTTCAGGATACAACAGCCCAACAGTCTCGTTGTTTGGTTGACATCAACTCTACACAAATTACTCAACCCAAGCTCCTCCGAAAAGAACGCATTTCTCTAGCTAGTAGTTTCTCTCAATAGAATGGATGAAGATAAAAAAATATGTGTAATGAATGAATATAAGTGACATTTATATATAACTCTTCACATACCTTACTTTTTTATATTCATAATTCATCATGTAATCCAATTAAAACCACCATAACCACCTCCAATTTAATGACTTAATTCCTATCATCTTTAATCTTTTAACCTTCCATCTTTTAGCTTCTAACCTTTCATCTTTCATTTTCCAACATTCCATAAATAATAAATATATTAAAAACGAAAAAAAATGCAAGTTACAACATTCATCACTATGACCGGACATACAATAAAATACCAAAGTAAAAACCCACCACAACAATTCTACAAATCACAACATGAAGCACAATCTAATAAATCATTTATTCAATGCAATCTACCATATCAAACCTTATTATGACAACACACACTTAAGTTTAAAGCTTAAACATTCAAATATTAAAAAACTTCTCCTAGCTTCAGCACAACACCATTTAACCTTGAATTTGAAGATGCAGATTCCAATGGCTTTAGTTGTTCACCATCACTATCTTGGACAATATTGGGTGCATCTACCTTGAAGATACGCACAACAGTACCATTGAGTATTCTCACATTGTCGATCGTAAATCGTCAATATTGGACAACAATTTGTGCATTTATCCAAAACATAATTACAACAAACAGATGGAGGATTCGATGAGCATTGATAATTTACCTTTGCCACTTTAGGTGCTAATTTTTTGGTACCTTTTTTCATAGGTCCATTAGGTTTACGCAATTGGAATGACAGATTTCGCAGGGGAAATCCAAGTTCTCTTCTTGCAATTCTGCATATTAAGGGATATACAATATAAAGTTATTTGTTATTACCAATATTGATGAAAACATATATAAAAGAAGAAGAAGATGCTATTTGTCAAAGGTATTGAAATGATATTGGAGTAGTTAAAATAAACATGCATGGCATCTACTTGAAAGAAAACAAGAGAACACATCATAAGCATGAGAAATACTCCAAGCACAAACGAGTTGTTTGGTGCCATTCTTCTTAATTTTCTGAGATGAAATATGGTTTGGCTAATTGAGGTAGGTGTATTTATAAAGTATACTGTAGTTCATTGACCTAGCTCTAGCCTCTGGGCCTGCTTCATGTATATAAATGGAGTACTAGTCATTGCATCTTTCATATCATCTATGCAATTACAATTTGACAACACAATTAATGGCTGGTAGTTGAGAATGAATGCAATTATACGTACCTTGTACATAATCCATCTCTTCTCTTCTCTTGTTTTGAAGTGTGGTAGCCAACTTTTACTTACTGAATATTAACTATAAATTAACAAATCATATCTATGTTAACTTTAGTTTTATATATCACATTGTAAACAAGTAATATAAAACTCTACAATTTCAAAGATATGCAATCTGCTACACTAAAGTCCACACCAATTTGGTGTGTGATACTTCTCACCAAAACATTAAATATTTTTTTTTCTTTTTCAAAATAAACTTTAGGGTTTAACTAATAAATTAAATTTTATCATATTAATATAATTATTTTTGTTATTTATTTTTTTAATTTGTATATAGGTTAATTTGATTATTATTTAGATTATTATGTTTATAACAAAAATTTGGTAATAATTATATATAATTCAAAAAATGATGAAAAATTAAAAACAAAACTTCATTACAATCCAAATATATACTTCAATAACTCAAAATTTATTAATACTAATTTAAAAACACTCAAATAAAAAGAAAATACAACATAACGTAGAATAACATTAAAAGAAAATATAACATAAACTAGAATAACAATTTAATGTGGTGGTAAATTAGTTCTGAATCCTATAAGATTATCAAAATATTGGCCAAAACTAGAACTAGAGGTATTTTGAGATCCTTGATCTTGTTGTTGAGTTCTTTTTTGCATAATTCTTTATTGCTCATT
>WYDK02118158.1:3498925-3514775 GCA_009867345.2 Toxicodendron radicans
AATCTATATAATTTACTCTTAAATTTAATCCAAAAAATCTATTACATTTAGTTATTTCTATACATTTAGATCAATTTCTATATTAATTTAGCATTTAAGTTTTTTTTTTTTTTTTAATTTTGAGTTGGTACCTGTGAGTATCACCCGGCCCGTCCGAAAAAAAAAACGGGTGAACCGGGTACGAGTCCAACTTTCATAGGTCTTAAATACATTAATCTGTACCTGTTAAAATTACCCAAGTATGGGTGACCCACCCGTTTTACCAGGTCTAAACAATAGGCTAACGTTTTCGTCCTTTAAAGATAAACTTATTCGGTGGGAAAACATTTTAAAAAAGAATAATATTTACTCATGATAAATTCTAGCAATAATCAAGCAAAATCTTGATACATACCAAGGCCATCATGAATAAAAGGGGACATCAATGCTAATTCTCAAACTATTTGTGGTATTTTAGATTACTTAAAGTTCAGAGGAGGTCAACAGTAAATTAACCCAAAGAAAGGGTTTTTTGATCCCAGAGGTTTAATTAAATAACAATGTCCCCCTAATATTGTAGAAATAACAAAAATTCACTTACTGACGTTGACGTTAGCAAATCATTAGTGTATCGTCAGAATTTATAATATGATATATTCATAAATATTTAATAAAGTACCCTTATGCCGTTTATTTTAACCAAAAAACTTAACGACAGGGATATTTCTGTTATTACTATAACTAGAGGGAACTTTTTGAGTTGACGTACTAGTACTACATAAGGGGAACTATTGGTCATTAACCCAAAATAAAACTAAAACTAAACAGTAACTCACCGAAACCGAGACGACGATTCCTCACCTAAACTGCTGCATTTGGCTTCGATCACCCAGAGAGATCGCAGAACAATCCCTTCACCATGCAAAATCATGAGGAGTCTGGAGCGTCTTGTGAGTTTGAAGATTGGGGAAATTTCGGAGACGAAGATATCATGAACCAGCAATCCGGAATTCGGGCCGAAGAAGCCCAGAAGGTTCCTTTCGTTGCCGACAAGGTAACTAAGACGTACCCAGATTTTGTTTTTGTTTGCTTTCTTACATTTTGTAGTTTATTTGTGATTTGGGTCTCTGATTACATGTGAATTTAGTTTCAGAAGCAGTGTGGTACTGTCCCGGTAACTTTACAGGGGTAATTGCAATAAAGAAAATCGTAGCTTTCATTGAATTTGCTAATTGAAAATTATAATCGTTTAGAGTGTTGTATTTTGTACTTTATTGTGATTTGGGTCTTATTGCGTATGGGTTCAGTTTCAGAAGCAGTATCGTATTCTCTGGTACAGGGGTACTTGCAATGAATTGAATTTTCCAACTGAAATTATGATTGTTTAAAGTGTTACATATTGCTCTTTATTTTGTGATTTGGGTGTCTGATTACATATGGTTAGTTTCAGAAGCAGTGTGATACTGTACTGGTAATGTTACAGGAATAATTGCCGTACAGAAAATGGTAGCATTTTATTGAATTTCCCAATCACGCGTCATTTTTCTTTTTGTGTCATTTGGGTCTCTGATTGCTTCTGGTTTTAGTTTCAATGTAGCAGGGCTAGTTTGCAGTACACAAAAATGGGAGAATTTATTGAATTTGCTGATCATGTGTCATATGTTAGTGAAATTATGATTGTTTAAAGTGTAACATGCTGTAATTTATTTGTGACTTAGGTCTCTGATTACATATGAATTAATTTTCAGAAGCAGTATGATACTGTCGTGGTAACATTAAGGAATAATTACAGTACAGAAAATGGTAGCATTTTTTAATTTGCCAATTGCTCATCGTATTTTTTGAAGTTATGATTGTTTAAAGTGTTACATTTTGTAAATTATTTGTGACACGGGTCTTTGATCACATATGGTTTGAGTTTCAGGAGCAGTGTGGTACTTTCCTGGTAACGTTACAGGTTTAATTGCCATACGGAAATTGGTAGCATTTATTGAACTTTCCAATCATGTTTTGTATGTTATTGAAATTATGATTGTTGAATTATGGTTTGCTAGTCTTTAGGGAATGTTATTAATATGAAACATGCACATAAAATTCATGTGTTACATTCTGTACTTTATTTGTGATTTGGGTCTCTGATTGCGCTTGGGTTTAGTTTCAGAAGCTGTGTGGTACTATCCTGGTAACATTGCAGGGTTAATTTGCAATACAGGAAATGGTAGCATTTATTGAATTTACACCAATCACTTGTTGTATGTTATTGGAATTATGGTTGTTGAATTTATATTTCAGTACTATTTTTAGGGAATGTTATTAGTATGAAATATTCACATAACTTTAAAGTGTTACCAAAACAATGTTGTGGATACTGTTATTTACGTTATACTGTGGCATTTTCGTATTTGTTTGATATTAGTAATGCAGAACATTATTGTAAACTTTTATACTAGTAACGTAAAAACAGTGATTATATTAGAGACATGAAACGTGTAGTTTGCAAATGTTATCATGCTGTTAACTCATCCCGTATTGTCACCAGTCAAACGCTATCTGTGTGTTGTTTCTCAGTGTAGTGATCTTGTTTTCTCGCTGCTTCAATCCAGCATCATTTGTATATTTGTATTGATTGTGAGGTGTTATTGTCAATGATTTCATTTCATATATGCTGATATATTTATTACAGGAACCTCTTTCTGCATTAGCATCTGAATATCAATCAGGCAGCCCAATCTTGTTGGAGAAAATAAAGGTTTTTAATTTGTGTATTTCTCTTGCGGTTTATTGTTGGCTGTAATGTTTCTCTTTGGCAGTAATTTTTTCCCTCTGGAAGTAATCGATGTTCCTTTTGCAGATGCTTGGTGAGCAGTATGCTGCCATTAGGCGTACACGAGGAGATGGGAACTGCTTCTTTCGAAGTTTTATGTTCTCATATCTTGTATGTCTTAATATCTAATTCTCTAGATCATCCTATTATTTCTAATTTTGAGCTTCTTGTTTGAGGCAAGTTAATATGCCTAGAAATTTAGCTACTAAACAAATTTTTGGTTGCTGTTATAGGAGCACATTTTGCAATCCCAAGATCGAGCAGAAGTTGATCGTGTAAAGGCCAATGTTGAGGAATCTAGAAAAACGCTTCAGAGCTTAGGTTATGCAGATTTTACCTTTGAGGACTTTTTCGCGGTAAATCTAGTATTTGCATTTTGGCTCTTTAAATAATATGGTTGGGTTTTCAGTTTTTGGATATAATGCCGTAGATACAACATGTTAGTGTCTTTGTTAGACAGAAAATTTGCAATTTTTGGTTTCACACGCTAATTATAGTCACCTATATTTTTCCAAAATTTGTAACTGATCTTAGTTTGGCTAGTGAATTGGCCTTTCTTGGAAGGTGTCATCAAGATTACATTGACTCTATTTGTTAATTTTAGTTTTCCCTTAATTTCTAGTAGGGAAAATAATGTCAAATGTGATTGTTGAATTTTATATTAAAAATGGTCTAATCTATTGATCTCCCTTATGAGTTTTTTAGGTTATTATCTTTAATTTGTTTACTCTTGTTGAGATTTTCAACGTTGTTGCTTCTAATGAATATTTACTTGTCTTAGAAACCTATTCTCTGGTACTAATTCCCAATGAAATTTTTTCCAGTTATTCCTTGAGCAGCTGGAAAGCGTTCTTCAAGGAAATGAATCCTTCATTAGGTGTGGGTCCCATTCTTTTTTTTTCTTCATCAATGTCGACAACTTTAAGGAAAAAATGGTGTTCTTTAATTTTGCTGTTGAAGTTTATAATTACCTTTCCTTTTGCATGTCTTTATATAGTCTAAAACACCATTTTTTAACTTGTCTGATTTTTTTTTTGTTGCCTTCCTAAATGACGAGCAAATGAATCATTTGATTGTTCAATTAATATAGTTTTCCCCTTTTATTTCTCCTTTTCCAGTCACGATGAACTTGTAATTAGGAGTAGAGATCAGTCAGTATCTGACTATGGTGAGTGAATTTATAACCTTGAATGCATCATTCGATATTCACATTTAATCTCCTGACACATTTGGGTGGTCAGTTGTAATGTTTTTCAGATTTGTTACCTCTGGTGAAATACGAAAGCGGTCCGAGTTCTTTGAACCTTTCGTACTGGGTTTAACAAACACAACAGTGGAACAGGTCCGTGTGATACTTTTGGATTTTGTGTGCTTGTGAACATCTGCCACCTTTCCATTCTTTATTAGATTCTTCTAGCGAGTTTTGAAAATTAGCATGTGCTATGTGTTTAAAGATTTAAATTGGATTCAAAAGGAAACTTGTGTTGGCATAAATTAGAAAATATGTATCTTCCTATCTTAACTACACTTCCCATGCTTTATATTGTACTAATTATTGCAATACTGTACAAAAAATATCCTGTTATTCATTCTTAATTATGAAAACGTCTCTGCTTGTTCATAATCTGATCTTTATGGAGAATTTAATGAACTTCACAAAGTTTGGCTTGAATTTTTGTGCTTTTGATGAATTACTCATAGCCTTCTGATTCCATAATTTGAATTGTCCTCTCAACCTCTCTTTTAATTTTAATAATCTTTTCTTCTGTAGTTTTGCAAGTCATCAGTGGAACCAATGGGTGAAGAGAGTGATCATGTACACATTACTGCCCTTTCAGATGCATTAGGTGTACCTATCCGTGTTGTATATCTTGATCGCAGCTCATGTGATACAGGTAGTGTCAGTGTGAATCATCATGATTTCATTCCTTCTGGTGATCTTCCAAAGGCTGCAAGTGGTAGCACTGAGGCTATCAGCCCTTTCATTACCTTGCTGTATCGTCCCGGCCATTATGACATTCTCTACCCAAAGTGATGTCCCCTCTGGTTCTGGTAAGTTGGTTTAGCTTCTCTTCTCATTCTTTTGAGTTGCCAATAAATAGGTGTTTTTACCTTGTGCAATGGGGCTTGTGAACCTATCCCAACCAAACTTGTTAGGTCTGTTGGCTCGTGGAAATATTTTTACCTTCTGTCTTTATAACGTGCAAGCAGCCATGGTGTTGCCATAGTCCATTGTGATTGGTTAGATTGGCAATGAAAACATTTTCATATGATAAAGATCTTAGCTCTTCTTGGAGGGTTGAGGAGGTTTCGTTAAGTAACGACCTCTTTTAATTTTCTTTGCTTTTATATGCATTGCAGACTTTCAACAATGGTCTGTGAAAGATTCTCACAGAGATACAGTGTTGACGTAACAAGCTAAGCTTCATCGTTCTTCAAGTAACTTGAGATTCTAAACTGTTACATGCTTTGATCAGTGTGTGAGGACATAAACGCACCTGTAGTTTTTTATTCAGAATTGCTCTTGATGAGCAAGTCCTCACCTGTTATTCATGTGAAATTGAATAGTTGAAGAAAGAACTGTCAATCCTGCAATATATTCTCAGATACAAATGTGGTCTTTCTTTTCATTTCCCCTCTTTGTTTGGCATGTTTGGCGTGTCACTTTCTTGAATGCTTAGGTTTAGAAATTTTGATTACTAATAGCTCCTAGGATGGATTATGCTTGGCTTTAGGGTTAAAGTTAACTCTTGCATTTTCTTTTGACAGTTTGTTATACTAACCTGATATTGCGTGCATTTCGATTGATATCATTATCAATGTTATATTTTGACCATACCGGAGGGTTCAATTGATGCCGATTTGGATCGTGGTTAGGGATGGCAATCAGGGCAGGGTGGGGTGGGGATCATCATCCCCATTCCGAAAAGGGGATTTTATCCCCATCCCCCAATTGGTCAATGCGGGGACGGGGGACCCCACAATCCCCAAATTTCTCGTATTTTTTATTTTTTGGTTCATAAGACGACTTATTAATTTTAGTTCTCTGATTTTGGTTAGGGTGTGATATTTTAGATTATGAAATCTATCCATCCTTCTAAAAATACCAAAACTTCCATACATACCTTTGATAGAAACACTTAGAACCTAGTTCTATTTGAAGAAGTTATACTAATACTTTTCAATTATAACGTACATATTTATATTATTTCGGTAAACATATCAATTTGCTAAACAGATCCACCTTAATGGACAATCAACTTCTAAGCAGATCAAACAAATCGGACCTGCCTGATTTAAATAATTTTGTTTAGCTTAGACTTTAGAGAATCAAACCAAACTGTCATCTCTGTACACATTTCATTAGGGGTGGGAAGAAAAAACCAAAAACCAAGCAGGAAAACTGGTTTTATTTAAAATCGATTTCGGTTTTGGTTCGGACAAGTGGCTGAATCGGTTCAACCAATTTTAGAAACAGGTTCTTTAAAAAAAATCCTAAATCTAATTATGCCCTAAACCTAAACCCAAAGTTTCATCGATCAATATAACCCTAAACCTTCAGCCATGGAAACTGAGCTCAAGGACCAGATAGTGGCAGAGCAAAAGTCTTAGAACTAGAACGAAAACCCTCTGTCGCCTCAATTTCTCCAAACCAAAAGCTCGATTACTAGAGTTTAACTCTATCACGCAACTGGCCACAAACCAATTCCTAAATCCAACAAAATCGAACATTTTCTAGAAAAATACTCTTCGAGCGAAGATGACGAGTGGGAGAAAGAATTTGATGAAGACGATGGAGGAATGGGAGACCAAAAGGTGAGAGAGGAGGGAAATTAAGTGTAGACTCTTGGTGGAATGGGTATTGTTCATCGTTATTATGAATTGTTTGATTGGTTCTCTCACTATAAAATCAATCAAGAACGAGCTCACATGCGGACTGGAGACATGGAAATGGTGCTTAATGGTGATGGTAACCTTCTACAATCGCCTGGTTTTCGACTGGTTGATGACTTTCGTTGTCTTCTTAATCGTCTACAACTTCATGCTGAGAATATACTATTCACTAATTATTGATTTGCATTGGTAGTTCATCCTTTAATTATAAACATGTAATTCAGAATTCGGAAAAAATTAGAAATTAAATTTTTTATTTAAAACGGTTCATAACCGGTTTTTTGAACCAATTATTCGGTTTAGTTTAAAACCGGTTCAAGCAGTAATTCAGTTGGATTTCGGTTTAGATTTCTGCTTCAACCGGTTTTTCGATTCGGTTTGAAAAAAATACCCAAATCAGTTGGGTTAACTGGTTTTTCCTACCCCTTCATTTCATTCGAGTTAAAAAGTACTTTTACAATTGTACTCCTAAACACTTTCCTTAAACATACATCACAATTAGTCTTTTTTCAGTTTGATACCTAGAAATCTTTCAAAATTCTTCACGTTCGCGGGAATTTTCACCATTTAGATCAATCATCATCTGAACAATTTCAGAAATTAGTCGCAATTAGCAATCTTGTAATCAAAATATATACAACAGCATGAACTGCAAAGGTACAAATGGTCTCTATATTCAGAAAAACAAGGTGAGATACATAGTCACGTTGAGATGAGAGCCAGCAGTTCTAAAAAATGACTCGAGCTGACATCTTCATTTCAAAAATTTCCATAATCACTACTCACATTTCTTTTAACAAATACATACAGAGAAAATCAGAATAGACAAAAAATTAACAAAAAACAATTGAAAATGCCGGAAACGAATTAGCAGAGAAGCCTCTTTCAAGCAGTGGCACATTGCTGAGCCAATCCTATACATGTATATTTTTACAACACTCTTGAACATCCAAGATTTGGAAGCTCCACTTTATGCTCCTAAATGTGAAGAAAATTGGAAATTAATTGGCTTCGGCTCAGCAATTTTTCTCAAAAACTTTCAGAGGCTTATGAAATGAAGAAAAAGGGGAATTTTTTTTCTGTTCACAGTGACCACTCACCACAAGTAGTGTCACCAAGATTTGAGGTGGATGTGATCTTGATTGTTCAGGTATGTAAGGTTAGTGCCCACAAAAAGTTGTTTAGTCCGACTCCTTTACAGAACCCGAACAGCTGTCTCCATTAGAAGAACCCTCCCCATTTGAGAGATTCACAGGGGTTCCTTGATAGTTCTCATCATGGGTGGCATTACGCGCCTTTCCAGGTCTAGTTCTAACATTAACCCCCATTGGGAATGGCACCTACAAATAAAAATGGTTGCTTGAGATAGTCTTTTATCAGCATAATATGAAGAACCTAAAGTTAGTGTTCTATTTTTTATACTGCTCAAGTTTCTGCTGACTACATACCCTAGAATTTTTGAGTGGGGATAACTTTTTCAAGTCCATGTATAATAATTTTAATACTGTTTCCCAAATAAATAAATTAATCATGTTCTAGTGAATTTACCTGATCACCGGCATTGGGGCCATCAGTGTTGAAAAGTATAGGACGGCATCGTTTGTCCTCGTTCATCAAGCTGGAATTCTGGAAATGCGCAATGAGAGCAGCTTTTCCTTGTATGCGAGCATATGCAAGTGATGCCACCTTTTCGCTGTTGAACTTCTCCCACTTCTTTCCATTGAATGACTACAAGAATTTCTGTTCTGTTTAGCTTCATTCTCTACAAATATTTTCTTTATTCCTACATGAGTTCTTTACAAAACAAACCTGATAGAATGGAATGATCTGTCTAGGATCTGTCATGTTGATGAACGCATAACCAACATTGCATTTGTTCTGCAAACAATTATGAAACAAGATGAATAATTCTAACATTTACATATGGTAGGTCCACTTCTTCCTGTACCCCAAACACCCACAAAATTAAAACGCATCTTCAAAACAACCAAATGCTTGCCTTAAAATCAATTGGTAGATATATAAAATCATATGTTCCTTTGTGGCGTTCATCAATTGCAGCCAAAAGCATCTTCGAAGTATACCTGCATTGGCAACATCATAATTTGAGATTCATCCTGCTAAAAAGAGAGGGCCATATATGCATGATGATTACTTTCATTGGCAGCAACAGAAAGAGACTAGATTTAGGCATTCCTAAGAGTTCCTACAGTCTAGAATAGAAGAAAAGGGCTTAAATCAAGAGCACAAAGTACCCTAAAAATTAGCTCAAACTTAATCTAATTCCCACATCACATTAAACTTTTTTTATTGGGCTTCAGGCCAGCCAAATTAACAACCAACCAATCCAGTTGTTGCCACAACTAGAAGAAAATTAGCACGCCACTCAAAGCAGGAGTACCTTTAGAGTTACATAAATTTGCAATAAGGAACCAAGAAATTAGTGCACTACCCCTAGAAATAACCCCAATAAATAAACAGCTTGAAGTAATGGTGCAATATAATATATAAATGCTTATGCCACGGATCCAAACCAACCAAGTCTAGTGCTGGTGCTAACACTATAACATGTACAAGCTCATGTGTAAGGATGTACTGGAGCACATTTTTGTGCCGATGGAAGTCCATATGCTGATTTTTCTCCCTATGGCTAGCACTAAGTTCTTCATCCATCAAGTCAGCAAATTCAACAAACTGAACAATAAGCAAAATTTAGTGTGCAAAATCATATGCCTCTTCTTCTCTTTTGGTTGCAAGTATTCAGTTATTTATCCATCAACTTGTCTTCAACAACAGGAGAAAGGGCAACTCTTCCATGTAGTTATAGACTTCCAGCCTATCTGATATCATTTTTAAAAAACTAACATGTTTTACTGGACTTGGATGTTCCCTAAATTATCTGCCAGCTCACTTATGCCAAGTAAATTCAAGCAAAAATAATGTTAAAGCTATTAATCTTAGAGACTAAAGGAATTGCTGCTACAGAAATGAAAAGAGAAGCCACGTACTTGTTAGGAATGTTCTTTATCATGAGTGTCGTTCGGGTGTCTTCCCCTTGTAATATGCGATCTATATCAAGTTCGTACTGTTTCTTGTCAGCCTGATTTACACTGCCCTCATTTCTACGGCTTCTGGCACGTTCATTAGGAAGATCAAATGAACTCATCATGGGAACCATTTGTCCTCTGCCAGCAAACATCATGGACCTCTGTTGATGGGATTGGAACCCTAAATTTTTTGAGGGAATAGCCATTTCCATGAAATTTCCACCAAAATGAGGAAAAATGTTATGAGAGGCATATTCCATAGGGTGCAATGAGTTATTAGAAATCCTCATACTCCCAAGGGAACCTGGATGGAAACCAGAAACCTCAGGAGATTCCGCTGCATATGCATGTCGCCTGTCCCATAGAGAAGGATCAACAGCTGGAGCTGAACCTACATGGTGGTTACCAATCGGTGAGACTGTGTTCAACATAAGCGATGGTGATCTTGGAAGTCCATGCAGTCGTCCTGGTGAATAAGCATTACAAATTCCATTGACCATTGATGGTGAATTTGGCCACATCATGCCTGGAGGCTGGGGATGATAGGAGTTACTCCAGGTATAATTATGTGCAGGAAGAGAACCGCTCCCACCAGCAGCAGACCCAAAAACTGGAGTAAAAGAGCAAAAATGAAAACAATCAATATATAAAAAAAAAATAATAATTATTTGATACATGCAGTTCCAAAATGACAAATATTACAATGGTTCAATTCAATATAAAGCTAGTAAAACAAAAGAACATTAGATGACCGCTTAACTTCAGATACTAATACATCAAATATTACTCAATGTGTTCAGCAACAAAACAGGTTATCATATGCAGCACCTAATCAGATACATCACTTGACCCACAGGCAAGAGTAAGACATTTAGGCCAATCGATTTCCAAAAAACAATCAATAATGCTAAGGCATTATAGCTGTCACAATTCACAAGTTAACCACAATTTTTTATTGTTTTTACATGATTTTTGGGTCTTAATAGAATCTTGGGTATACCAATAGTTGTACTTAATGGATTCGCAAACCAAACCAAGAAGCCTAAACATAGATAAAAATAGTGCCAAGTGATCCCATGGCCCTTACCTTTTTCACCAAATCCAATGGAGTGTCCATTTGAGCCAACTCTGCTGAACTGGCGGTTGTCAATTATTTCTGGTGGTTTAATATTGACATTTGCAGAAATGGGACCAGGAGAATTGCACTGAATACCATTTGCTAAAGCAATATGATACTCCGGAAGTGAATGAGGATGAAAACTTGATGTGGTTTGGACACCAAATTTTAAAGGACTCAGTGAGTGACCAGACTCGGCAAGGCCAGATTGAGGGACAACTGGTTCCACTCTCACCAAAGAGGGCAAAGTGTTAGGAACACTTGAAGATATACCTGGATGAACAGATTCGAGAAATGAAACTTTTCTAGCAGAGAGTACATCTGAACCAATTCCATTATCTGTGCTTCTAGATGACATTGAGCCATGCAATATTGCCCCTGTTAAAAAAAAGCTTGTGAGGAACATAAATACATAATTGCTTCTGATTTGAAATTTACAAGGAATGTCTTTTTTATTGGCAATGATCATACCAGAAAACTTGGTTAAATTATTAGGAGGGCTACTTTGCTGCAGTAAATGGCCAAACCCATCTTGCTCCAGCTCCGAAGGCGAAGCCGAACTATATCAAAAGTAAAAGGAATTTAGCGACAGATTTAAGAAACAATAACAAATTATAAAGCAGTTATCAAACAATTAACGTTGACATACTGAGATAAATAAATGATGGCACATATAACTGTATGTATGAATCTATATTGCAGATACCTGCTTCAAACTGATTCTCCAAACTTTTTGGAGTTAAAAGAATTGATATTTTGCCTGTAGACACCTCAGTTTGACAGCCATTTTTAAAGACATACTGGGTCTATGTGAAAATGAATATAAAGACAAGTAAATAAGCTTAGGTAATACCACTGTTTTGAACCCCCAGGATGACTTGGCTCAACCTTAATTCGCTTCCCAGCAATATCACTCCTGTTCAAAGCTTGAAGAGCAGCCTCTGCAGCTCTAATATCATAGAATTCAATAAATTTCTGATGACCCTTTTCAGCGGTTTCACGGATCTGTAGCACATGAGTGAGCATGAATTAACACTCCATTCTTATTCAATCAGAAGACCAAAAAACTGAAACACAAGCTAACCTTCTTGATTTCTCCATATACACCGAAGATCTGACGAAGTTCATCATTTGAAACAGAAGCATCAAGGTTAAATACCACGAGAGTGCCCTGGTTTATATCTTTTTCTAAAGGGTTGTCCTGATAAGAAATAAACAAATAATTCATGGTGTCATAGATCAATATTTGTACATGTGACATAGAGATATGGATTACCAGTCAAATTTTTAGGACATAATGCACACATATCGGTGATAATCCAAACAATATGGCAGACATTCTCATAAAAGCTACCAAGAAAGGTACAATTATACATGAAGCTTACCTTTGGACTTGAATAATGAATGTTGAGTTTCCTACACCTCATCAGTTTATTCTGCAGAGCTTTCATTGCATTTCGAGCAGCTCTGATATCATAATAGGAAATCATAACAAAACCACGATGCTTGCAGGCCGTATAAAGAGTGCGGATATCTCCATATTGCTGCATATTCAAATGAATGATAACAACTGGGTCATCACTCAATGTCGAAAACAAGCATGAAGTACAAATGGCAACACCCAAAAGGACAGAGAAGCACAAACCTCAAAAAGGGTCTTTAACTCGGAATCTTCAACATCGCTATTTATGTTCCTAACAAACAGTGTTCTAGAAGGGTATTCACCATGAGGGTGATCCACGGCAATTGCACCATTACAAACCCCAAGCTCACCAACAGAAATTTCAGAATTTTCTTCTACTGCAGAAGAACCATCATCCCCCAAATCCATCCCTCCTACACTGTTAAAAAAGTCCAACTCATCCATATCGTCTCCACTACTGGGTTGGATAATGTAGTCAAGCCCATCAGTCACTCCAGAAAATAAGTCATCATCATTGGGAAGAAGATTTCCAATAGTTTGGGCCTCAACTTCTTCAAGAGATTCAAAAGGTCCCTCTTCCTCATAGTGCGAGCCTACAGTGTCTACTGAATAACCATGTGGAGCAATGTCTGAAGACAATCTCACTGCAACAAGAAAATTCACATGAAACAGGGTTATCTATACTAGAACAGCATGCAATTTCCTGAAAAAATTTACCCATAAACTGTATCTAGATAATACGAGCTGTAACTAAAAATAAGCACATCATATAGCAGCATTACAAAAAACATCTATATGTCAAGAAGCATTAAAAGGAGAAGAAGACTTACTTTTCCTACTAAATAACTCTGATAATGAGCTCGAGAAGAGACTGCTCTCATATTGTGCAGCCATTTTATTTACTTTGTCACCTTCTCCAAAAGAGGATGCCTGCTGTACATTCAAACTAGATCTGGTCCCTGGCTCATGGTCTACAGATCTCAATAAAGTCATGGACTGCTTGGCAGCTCTCTCTGCTCCCACTGCATACCGATCTAATCGAAGATTCACTTTTGGGTCTCGCATTAGGAAAGACTCGGGATGTTCCAGAGAATTCACAGTCTGAAATTCCACAGCAATATGTTTCTCTAGAGGAGATGAAGCAATTGACTTCCTGCTGGCTGTTGGTCATATTATATCAGATTTCACTCCTCAATAGAAGCACAACTCAATATAATGAAAGGGCTACATTTCCACAGCTATGATATCAATTCAAGAATCAGTCATAGTCATCTATTATTTAAATATCTAAAGTTCGACATTGAAGCACTTTCAATGCATGAACTACAGATCTTCCCTAAATAGAAAAACAAAATTTAAAAGTCAACAAGCAATGCCTAAAATTTATTCTAGTCAAATGCAAATTACTAAGAAATTTAATTATTAACTAGCACTTTTTGAAAAGACAAAGATCATTAATACATACATACACATAGCACTCTGCATCTTTTCTTCCAAACAAGTGATTCATTAACTTAAAAACAACCTCAGAGAAAAGAGAAAAACATTAATCTTATATATCCAAGTAATACTCCAATTGATATTTCTTCCAGTATGACAATGATGTGCAAATAATGGGCTAATATGATTAATTCTATAGATTAACACATACGATGAAATATCACTTGAGATGGAAAACTTCAAATAGTACTTAGAATTTGTAGCACTAGTCAAAGGGACTATTCAATCATTCTTCTTTTTCTAAAATGACATAGAAATAAAATAATTCACCAAATACTACCTTCTCTAACTCCAAACACCAAGTATCAAATTATATTCACAAAATTGAATGTGCAATTTTCAGTCAAACGTACCACAAACAAGAAATTCTAACATAACCTGAAAATAGGACCCATGTCCTCTTTGACCATGTAACTCAAAACATTAACAACACCACAAAACCCATACAAGAAATTCCACAAAACATGTTAAATCCAGCCCTTATTTAAATTCTACATATATAACAAATGTATGCTTTTACTAAGAGGATCAATTTAAATCCACGGTCCCTGCAACAGTACCGGAATTTCCATAATTTTAAATTTAAAAAAAAAAAAAGGAAAAATAAATTAGAATTACTAACCATAATGTCCAGGCAACGTGTTTGACTTCCAAAAACCGACCTGCCTCTGAACAAAACAAAACAAACCGAAATTATAAACACAATTAAAATTACAAATAAAGTAAAAAAAAATTAAAATTAAAATTAAAAACAACTCACATCTTCAGCTAAACCCTGCAGTTCTTCAGAAGGCATGATCAAATTCACAGAACGGCACAACAGCGCGCCGTACTGAGCTAAGTTGATAATGATTACAAATGTGTTTGAATTGGTTGAATTAATCTAAGATCTCGCATTTAGTTAACAAATTTAAAAATTCATTAAAAAACAATAAAAAATTTGAAGCAGGACTTTCAATTGAAAGGCGAACAGAAAGAAGGAGAGAAACAATGAGGAATTTAAACAATAAGGTGGAGGGAGGGAGATATTTAAATTAAAATTTTAATTTAAAAAATAAAATGGAATAAATTACGGCTTAAGGCAAGGAAATTTGATTGAAGAAACAAGGCATCATCTGTCTGTGCCTTGTACGCACCGTTTTGAATTTGATTAGATTCTTTCCTACATTTGACGTCAACCAAACCAAAACAAAACAAATAATTCTCCGGCGAGAGTTTCCGTTCTCGCCGGAGGAGAGAATCTGACAGCAACGGCGGAGGAGGAGGCGGAGGAGGAAGGCTGTGCCGCCGTTAAAGAGGATTTAACGGCGTGAGGTGGTGGTGATTGATTATTGATTGATTGATCTGTGGTCTGAGGAAAGTCTTTGTGTTTTCTCTTTGTTTATCTTATTTGATCTTTCTTCCTTTGTTGCGGACCTGCGGTGATATCTCTGTTTGTCTTCAAAAGCCACGCTGGCAGGTCTGAAGGTCACGAAATTACGGGGTTGCCCTTGCAAGAAAAAGATGGTTTTGCTAATTTTGTCAAAACTAAATTTATAGTATTTCTCTATTTTAAGAATATTTTATTTAATTGTATCCAATTTTGTATTTATACTTTATCTAATTCTTTTCTTCAAAATAATTCTATTTTTAATGTTGAGAGATTATATTATTGATTTTGCATTAGTCTTAACACGTAACAGATAAGAATTACCTATATTAATTACTTTATAAATTTTGTGGTTGAAAGTAATTGATGAGTAAAAATTAAAATTTACACGAGAAAATATGATAAATAGCATTCTACGACCTAAGAATATGTTGTCGATACCTTTTTTTTATCGATTAACTAATATCTTCTTTTGATTAATTTTAGTCTATTTCTTCTAATTTTCTTGTAAATCAAATATATAATTTTACACTCTAAATCATATAACTATTAATGGTATAATTAATTTTACAGCATTATTATTCAAATAAATTTTTACTTTAAACTTGAATAAAAATAATATAAGTCTCATTTGTATAATAAAAAAAAAAACATTTAACAGATACTTCTTTGTCAATATTAGGACATCAATACTTTA
>WYDK02118158.1:3584958-3602577 GCA_009867345.2 Toxicodendron radicans
TTTACTTTATATATATACAGATGAGGTATTTTCATGAGATTTACATGTATTAGCTAGAAAGAATAGGATGCATTACATTCGACTTGTGGAGTTTAGCCTTATTAGGAGTGATCTTAAATACAAGACTAGCCAAAGCCAAGTTGTGACTGTTTCGCGAGATCTAACCAAAGTTGGGCTTCGAGGCCTTGAGGCTGAAATTGTGATGTGGTCGAACTAAAGTTGGGCCAAAATTATGAAGTAGACCAACCGGGGTTATGCTAAGATTATGAAACAGGCCAATCGGAGTTAGACAAGGCATGGAGCCGTTAGTTGAAATTGGGATATTGCACTAGTATGAGTCCAATACACAACCAATAAGTACACACAACGCTCTGGTGATATCAAGTCTAAGGATCACATGCACCACCATCCATTAGATGATTTATTTCATAGACATTGGAGTTACCATCCATATGGAATCCTCTAGTGGGTCAATCTAGTGAACTTGCAAACAACAATCATCTAAAATGGCCAACATATGTGATCATAGGGTCCTCACAATAAAGATTTAAAACACTTGATTTCCTCGTCATAGCTCTACTACTCTAAGGACATATATCAATACACAAGTACAATATGAATAACATGATATAGTAAAAATTGCCTTTTATTATAATTAGCATGATATTACAAAGAGTCAAATATACAAATATTGGATTGGCTCTAGGGCACCTACACTAATAATATATACCTAGGTCGAGCCGAGTTTTTTTACGTACCATTTAACCCACATAGTTTGAAAAATGACATTTAGGCCCACATAGTGTCACTAACCAGATTCACATTTGCTTGATTGGATGGGTTAATTAAACTTTAAACATTTAAAACTTTAAGAATATATGTTAACCCCCATTTCTGAAAAGTGACGTTTTGGCCCAAAAATGAAGAACCCAATACAAGTTTTTTGTGAACTATCATAAGTAAATATTCAACTCTAACCAAGACTCATGCTTTAAAAGAAAAATGAATACAAGGAATTTATACTTGACTAAGCTTCTTGAATTCTTGAAGATTCTTGATCCAAGCTTGTTTTTTTTCCCTTTTTGATAATCTTTTTAAATGTCATAGGAAACTTCTTTGCCATCTAAGTACACATTAAAATAAGAGTCATTATATAGCAAACATGTTTAGGAGTATATTAGTTTGTTATCATCAAAATTATAGTATGATGACTCCTTGAGTCAATAATTACATGGTCTCACCCTTTATTCTAATAAATTTCTGAACCTGGTGAACTAATAAGTTTGTTAGTTAATTTCAATTAAAAACCAGTTTGATTTCTTTGGGATCCTTAGATAACATTGGCCTTACATGTAAGCTTGAGAATGGTGTTATGAAAATCTCAAAAGGATGCTTGATAGTTATGAAAGGTGATTTGAAGAATGGGTTGTATATACTGCAAGGTGACACTATAATTGGCTCAGCTTCACTTGTTTCTAAAGATATTGCAAAAACAACTCACCTTTGGCACAAGAGGCTTGGCCATGTGAGTGAAAGAGGGTTGCAGGAGCTTGAAAGACAAGGCTTATTTGGTATTGACAACATTGGAAAGATGGAATTATGTGAATGTTGTGTTTTGGGAAAATCAGATAGACTCAAGTTCAACGGATCAGATCATATAACTTCAAGCACTTTGAATTATATTCATGCAGATCTATGGGGGCCATCTAGGCATTTGACCTTATGAGGAGCCAAATACTTCTTGAGTATAATAGCTAATTATTCAAGGAAGGTGTGGGTTTATGTACTAAAAACTAAGGAAGAGGCTTTTCAAAGGTTTAAAGATTGGAAATTATTAGTTGAAGTACAAACTGGTAGAAGGGACAAGAAATTGAGGATTGCTAATGGGCTGGAGTTTGTGAAAGAAGAGTTTAATATTTCTGTCAAAAAGAAGGTATTATGAGACATCACTCTGTAAGACTAACCCCTCAGCAAAATGGCTTGGTTGAGAGAATGAATAGAACTCTTTTGGAAAGAGTAAGGTGTATGATGTTGACAACCAATATGCCAAAGAGTTTCTGGGGACAAGCAGTACATACAGCTGCCTACTTGATCAACATATGCCCTTCCTTAGCAATTGGTTTTAAGACACCAGAAGAATTATGGAATGGAGTGCCACCTGATCTAAGCAACCTGAGAATCTTAAGGTGTGTTGCTTATGCACACACAAAGCAAGATAAACTTGATCTGAGGGCACTAAAGTGCATGTTTATAGGTTACCCTGAAAGGGTCAAAGGCTACAAGCTCTAGACAAATGAAGGAGGAAACACTAAAAACTTCATTAGCAGAGATGTAATCTTTAGAGAAGATAAAATGTATATGAGTAAACCTGAATAAATCTTAGCATAACAGTGATCAGAAAGAAAAACGGAAGGTGGAGATTATAGATGAGCATGAAACAGGTGAAGGTCATTCTAATACTCAAGATCAAATTGGTGATGGTGAGCTGGTGGTTTAAGAACATCAGATAATACCCTGCATGGTTATCAACTAGCTCGAGATAGAACTAGGAGACAGATAAGTCCACCTAAAAGGTATGGCTATGCAGAAGTTATGTCCTATGCTTTTGCAGTTGGCAAAGAGGTTGAAGAAAAAGAACCACAGAATTACAAAGAAGCTATTGAAGATATACATAGCAAGGATTGGATAGCTGCAATGAAAGAAGAAATTAGTAGCTTAGAAAAGAATCATACATGGATTCTTGTAGAAAAACCCGTTGGTCAGAAATTAGTAGGGTGCAGATGGATTTTCAAGAAAAAGAAAGGCAGTCCTGGCATTGAAAAAGCTAGATTCAAAGCAAGACTGGTGGCTAGGGTTTTACACAGAAAGCAGGTGTAGATTTCAATGAAATCTATGCACCAGTGGTAATACACGCTTCCATAAGGGTGCTGCTTGCTTTGGTGATTCATCTTGACATGGAATTGGAACAATTAGATGTCAAGACAACTTTTCTGTATGGAACTATTGATGAGCAGATATATATGTCTTAGCTAAAAGGTTTTGAAAAGAAAGGAAGTGAGGGAAAGGTTTGATTGTTAAAGAGATCACTCTATGGGGTTAAACAAGCACCAAGACAGTGGTATCTCATATTTGACGAGTTCATGATCAAATCTGGTTTTTCAAGAAACTATTATGATAATTGTGTATATGTGAAATGGCTTGATAATGGTGTTGCAATCTTTTTACTTCTTTATGTTGATGACATGTTGATTGCATCAACTGTCATGGAAGAAATTAATAAGCTCAAAACTCAGTTGAAAAATGAGTTTGAGATGAAGGATCTTGATTGTGCAAGAAAGATACTGGGAATGGTGATCAAGAGAGAAAGAAATGCAGGAGTTTTGTTTCTCTCACAAGGTGACTATGCAGAGAAGTTATTAAGAAGATTTGCTATGCATGAATGCAAGTCTTTAAGCATACCATTAGCTTTACACTTCAAGCTGTCCAGAAGTCAAGTGCCTAAGACTGAAGAAGAAAGGATTAAGATGTACAAAACTCCTTATGCAAGTGCCGTGGGAAGTATAATGTATTATATGGTCTATTCCAGACCAGACTTAGCTCATGCTTCTAATGTTATCAGTAGATATATGTCAAGCCCTAGTAGAATGCATGAGAGGTTGTAAAGTGGACATTGAGGTATCTAAAAGGTACTGCAAACTATGGTTTATTATACAACAGTAACAAAGACAAAAATATGGATGGATTGGTAGGCTTTTTTGATGCTAATCAGCTGGTGACATAGATACAAGAAGGTCAGCTACTGGATATGTGTTTAAACTTTCTGGAAACACAATTCGCTAGAAATCTTCTCTTCAATCTGTAGTAGTATTATCTTCTACATATGTTGAGTACATGGCTCTGTCAGATGCTACAAAAGAGGCCTTATGGTTACAAGGTTTGATAAAAAAGACTTGGCATTAAGGTGGAGTAGGTGAAGCTATGGTGTGACAGTCAGAGTGGCATCTGTTTAACAAAAAATCACATGTATCATGATCGATCTAAGCATATAGATGTTAGATTTCATTTTCTGAGGGACATCATTGTTGAAGGTACAGTTGTAGTAGACAAGATACACGCAGATGACAATTGTGCAGATATGTTAACTAAGTCAGTTGCAAAGGGAAAAATTCATAAATGTTTGCAACTGATTGGTTTGACAAAGTTCACCACTGGTTAGTTGACTTCAAGATAGTTCGAGCATGGAGCAGAACTTAACTATTCTTGTTAGTTCAAGGTGGAGAATTGTGAACCTGGTGAACTAATAAGTTTGTTAGTTAATTTCAATGAAAAATCAGTTTATTAGTTAGCTTATTTCCAGTTGGATTTTATCCTATTATTGTATATATCAGTTAGTTGGGTATATCAAGGGGAATATAGCTTAACAAAAAGGCATATTAGGATTTTTACGAAAAAACATCTCATTTTCTATGATTGTATCTTAGAAATTGCAGAAGACTGTGAGTGTGAATCGTGAGAGAAGTCTGTAAATTTGTAAACTGATTTTGACATAGTGAAGTGCTCGAACTATTGCTGGATGTAGGTTCACTCAGAACCGAACCAGGGTAAAGATTGGTGTGTTCTTGAGCTTGTATTTTTCTTTGCTCAATCTTTATTTCATTTTGAACATGCAAATTCGATTAGGAAATAGGATCTTGGTTCAACAAAATTAAATAAATCATAAGTAAGAGTTACTCTATTAACTTAAGATTAAGGTAGACATGCTCTTAATTGTCGAATTGTGAAATTTATGTTTAGTTTCAATATATATACTTTCAGTTTATACACAAGTGTCTTTGCCTAAAGTGTTTACTTTGATGACTTGAGGCTTAATTATCATTCCCTATCGTAGAAAACAACACCACAACCTCGTCTAAATAAATTGTCTAGCTTTATTTGCTTTATTTATAGGCTGTGAACAAGATTTGAATTTTAATTAAGAACTATGTTTCTCATATAAGACATCCTCATATAAACGATTCTTAACATATTAATAAGTTCTGGACCTTTAGGTAGTGATTTACTTTAAGTAGGTGAAAATACTTAAACACAATGCATAAAATGAATAACATCATTGTTCATAATATTTATAACATTTACATAAAATAAATCTACTCAAAGGGCATAAATCCTAACAAGTAGGCGGCTTTATAACTTATTTAAAAGTGTCACAAAGTTGTCGCAAAAGTCTTTTTATGATAGCAAATTCGTTGTTGTGAAAGATCTAAATTGTTTCTTGTAGTAGTATCCAGTGTTTGTGTTAGAAGAGGTTGTACAAGGGTTCACGATTTGGGTTAATAAGTTTAGACTTAAGCTATGTGCTTATATAGTTTATCAATTTGTCTTAGTGATTTCCTTATATATGGAGGTAGGTTTTGTTTTGCTGAACACATTAATTCTAAGCAATTTGGAAAATATATCGATTTTACAACATCATATAAAATATTCTATTGTATTCTATTGCATTATATTCTATAATACTGTAATAACACTATAGAAAATATAATATAATGTTTGGTGTATTATTACATTGTATCAAATTATATTTATTTTTTAATTAAAATATAAAAAACTAATTATATAAATTTAATAATTCATTTAAAAACTTAATTTTAACTTTAAAATTTTCTCAAAAATTTAAAAAAGAGTTTTAAATAATCACCAACGATCTCCAGATTTTTTTTTTCTAAGAAACAATTTCTGCCGAGTGAGACAACACCTTTGTTTATGAAATCTGCATCCATACCCCAAATTTCTCTCTCGTTGTCTTTTATTTCATTTTAATGTTAGTTTACCATTTTCCGTGCATTTAAATTACAATATAAATTAGTTTATTGGTGTAGTTGTACCGTTGAGAAATGTTAGCCAAATTCATGAGCTATTATTATTAAAGGAAAATTATATTTTAAATTAAATCCACGTTATTTAGACTATAAACTTGAAGTTTGTAATATAACCATGAATCATGATTATGAAAGGACCATGTGGGTTTGGAGTTTGGACTATTATTCAACGAATTATTTCTTTTTGATAATTATTCGTGTCACTCTCACATAGCTTATAAATAAAGATGACATGACGTAACTACTTTTAACTTTTAAATTATTAATTTTTGACTGATTTCTACGACCAAAAACAAGCTTTTAAAAGATTAAAAAAAAAAAAACATAAAAATCAAACTTTTAAAACCAAAAAAATTCAAGAATTATTACTTGAAATCCATGAACATTTAAAGAAAGTAAAATCTTAAAAATCTACACTAAAAAACCAAACACTTCCCAAGTTTTACTCATTTTCTTAAAATAAATTATTCTGGTTTTTTTAATATATTTTTGGTGTAACTTTTCTGAATTTTTATAATATATTTTTTGTTTTGCAATTTTGTGGGATTTTATCTGAAATTTTAATTATGTTAAAATCTATTCTGTTATATATATATATATATATATATTTCAACAAAAACATTATATATGATTACTTCAAACAAATGATTACTTACAAAAGTACATTACTAACTCAAGACTTTAATCGTTGTTAATTTATATAAGATGTGTTAAGATAGATTAGTCAGATATCTAAAATATATGAGTAATATTAGTCTTATTAATCTTTTATACTAATCTCTTATACTAACTGCTGTGACAGCGATATAACAAATATCATCTCATCTTTCATGCCATCTATTTATTAATTATATGATCATTTTAAAAGGAGAATGACTAAAATTATTTTTGTTTTTTGTTTTTTGTTTTTGGGACTGATTGACGTGGCAATTAGATGACCTGACTGATAAAATGGTAATTTTCACGTCACCGTCATGTAAGTTAGTATAGAAGATTTCTATGAGATGTTAGCAAGATTAGCATTATTGAAAATATATTTTCATAATTTTTTTTAATCATTATTATGCCTATATTATATCTTCTCTTTTAAAGATAAAGCAATTTACATTAGTTTATTTAAAATATTATCCGTGCAAAGAAATTTATAAAGATTTCTTAAACAAAGTGATGAGACAAGAGATGAATGAAAGAATGAAAGAATGAATATGATAAGTTTGACTTTTTATATTCATTCTTTCATTCTTTCATTCATCTCCTGCCACCTCACTTTATACAAAAAATCTTTATAAATTTCTTTGTATGAATAGTACTATTGATAAATAAAATATTGTTATCCCAATGTTTATTAGCCCTAAATGTTGTATGTGAATTGTGTTGAGTAAACATGCTTATGCCTATATTATTGCATTATTTGTCCACAGACAAGCAAATTACAATCAATTAAGAGTTTACGACTTTTTGAACCTAGATAATGATTTAATGATACTTTTCCACCACAGACTTTTAAAATATCATTTAACTGTCTAATTTTATATTCTGTTTACTATCCAAAATACACTTTCATATTCGATAGCCGATTCCGGCATCGTTGCGACCCCAAACCACCACCATTCTCTTTCTTGATAATTACTTAATTACTAAAACCCCTTAAACTTTACTCCCGCTAACCCTACCATTCGCCGGCAATTGAGCGATTAGGGTTTGCTCATCCGCCCCTCCCAAGTCAAATTCTGACCAATCACAACCATCAAAATCTAACTTGTCATCACCAAAAGATTCACTGATCTTCCCTCTTCAAAAGCTCCAACAACCTGAACTAATTTCGTTCTCTGTTTGTTGGTGAATCGGAAAATATATTTTAAGTAATAAACGTAATATAAATTTAGATAATAAAGTGATATTTTAAAAGTTCGTGGGTGAAAAAATGTCATTGATGCATTATTTTAGTGGAAAAAAGTCATTTACTCATCAATTAATCAAGAATCTTGTTTTTGTGGAAATGATTTGTGTTTGACCGACGCGCATTACACGTGAGGAACATGTGTTATAGATCTTAATTCACTTTATTAGTTTAAACTTTTGAATTAGATGGTAACTAAAAAAAAAAAAAAACTTGCTTGAAACTTCTCTGTTATTCTATATATAGCTTTCAAACCCTATATAATTATCATATAGCAAGCAGTGATTTTTACATATCTATAGAGTTTGTACACATAGAATATTGCTACAAGTTTAAGTTAATTTATATTAATGGCTTTTTGCATGACATCAACCTCTATTCCTTCTCCCACTGTTTTCAATTACTCAACTAGACTGCTTGTCCCAAAAAGAGCAACCAGCAGAATCAGTGTTCACAAGAAATTCCATTGCATTGCTAGCTCGGAACTTGGTACTTCAACTATTGTTAGGCGATCAGGAAACTACCAACCTTCGATTTGGGACGAAGGCTATCTGCTCTCATTAAATAGTGACTATACGGTAGTTTCATGATCTTTATTTTTTCTCTTTTGTTCTTTGGTTCCTTCTTTTTCAATTTCATTTAGTTTTTTATAAATTCGGTCCCTACAAGCTAAAATCTCAAATTCTCTTCAGGGAGATGCATACAGAAAACAAGCAGAAAAGCTGAAGGAAGAAGTGAGGATGATGATGAATGAAGTGACGAAGCCATTGGATCAACTAGAGCTGATTGACACCGTACAAAGACTTGGACTGGGTTATCAATTTGACAATGAGATAAAGAGCATATTGCATAATACCCACAATAACAGTGATGATAAATGGAAGAAAGAAAGTCTACATGCAGTTTCTCTAGAGTTTAGACTCCTCAGACAACATGGTTATTATGTTTCTCATGGTAGTGAAACTGTTAATTTCTTTGTAGTCTTTATAAATTGGAGAAAAAAAATTAATTAATTAAAACTAATTGTGTTGAGTGCAGAAACTTTTAATAGTTTTATGGACGAGATGGGGAATTTCAAGCCATGCCATAGTGACGATATAAAGGGATTGCTTAGCTTGTATGAAGCATCATACTATGGATCAGAAGGGGAAAGCATAATGGAAGAGGCATGGCAATTCAGTACAAAACATCTTAAAAATTTTAAGAAAGAAGTGGACGTGAATCTTGCAGAAGAAGTGAAGCATGCCTTGGATCTTCCACAGTATTGGTGGCTGCCAAGAGTAACAACAAGGTGGTTCATAGATATATATGAGCGAAGAGAAGACATGAACCAGCTTTTACTGCAGCTTGCTAAGTTGGACTTCAACATCGTGCAGGCAATACACCAGGAAGATCTTAAAGACACGGCCAGGTAAGTCGGAATTCCCGTTCCATTTTAAGTTTAAAAGTTAAATTAATATTATTAAAATTATTATTTTTCAGATGGGTATAATAATTATGATATCATATATAATGTTTTATTAAAAAAGAAGAAGAAGATAAAATTAATTCAATGATAGTTATTATTATTTAATTGTTGGCGACAAAGGTTGCGAAAGCACATGTATTGATATACATCAACACTGACACAAAAAAATAGATAAGGTGAAAACGACTTTAGATTCTTGATTGACCTAATGAGATGAGACTGTCACTGAATTAAAAATTGTCTGATGTAACCCAGACATATATTCTATGTTGATAAAAATTGTTGTAATTAGACATATTGGTGTTCAATGCGTGGTGATAGGTAGAGGTGGCGGTGGATCGTTCTATGTCTAAATTTTTATCAAGGTCTATGACAATTGTTGCTATGTCATATTATATTGATTCGCGAATTTTGTAAGCTTATGACACGACCCGCTATATGTCGTGTCGTGTTATGTCATGTTCTATGTCATGGGGTGTGTCGTACTAGACTTTTTATCTATTTATTTATTTTTAAATTAATTTTTTTTTAATATTTCTTGATGTGTCGTGCCGACTGAGTTTTAAGGTCCGGGCACCTCACGGATGTTAGTGGGCCGTGCCTATTTTCGTGTTGTACATTGATTATTTTTGTGTCGTGTCGTGTCATGTCTTGGCCCGGCCCGGCCCACCGCCACCTCTAGTGGTAGACAGTTATCATCTATATTTGACAAAATATAATTTCACAAATTAAATAAATATTTTACATTATAATCAAAACTTTAATTAAATGAAAAATTTTATACGTATCAATTTTACTAGTACTATTATTTGTACAAACTCTTTCATACAATTTTATGTGTTATAACTCTTTAATTGACATATCATTCATCTAATTTGTTAAATATTTATGTGATTCATCTATTCATTTTAAAAACATATAAAGCTATATAAAAGAGTTTGTTCAAAGAGTTTATACAAATTATATTATTCTAACCAGAGTGGTTACAGAGAAATGTGATAACCCTAAAACATGATTTCTAACCACCAGAGCCAGTACTTCATGAATTCTAGTATCTTTTATCCTTATATCTTATATGATCTCAATCATTTTATGGTATTTTTATACAAATACTTCATAAACTTCGATCATTCAAATCATTTTACACTTATCAAATTCATATCATGAGTGACTTAAACGTTGAAGAGGTTATCTCAGCAACTCTCTTGATGTCCTCTCTAGCTAGATTTGTTTTCTATTATTACACAGAAAACAAACACAAGACTCAATTAGTAATTTATCAAACAAAATAATAAGAATTAGTAATTTATTAATAAATAATTTTAATTTGATTTTAAACTATAAATTATTTATAAAAAAAATTTAAAGTGAAAAATGGTTCCATTAATGATTTCTCTTCACTTTAAATCATTCCATTCCCTTCATTCTTTTCTCTTTATAGTTCCTCCACAAACCAAAAAATGCTCCAAATTCACTGTCGTTTAAAGCCCCAAGTTGATTTGCTCTCCTTTTGCTGTGAAGGTGGTGGAAGAGCACTGGTCTAGCAGAGAAGTTAAGTTTTGCCAGGAACAGCTTGGTAACATCATTTTTATGGGGTGTGGGTATAGCTTTCGAACCTCAACTCTCATACTGCAGGAAAATCATTGCAAAGGCCATTGCTCTAATTACAGTAATCGATGATATTTATGATGTTTATGCGACGTTACCTGAAATTGAGCTGTTCACTGATGCAATTCAAAGGTTCGTTTACAAAAGTTTGCTGTTCTAATTACAAGTGCTAACACTTCCAAAAAGTCCTATATGATATATTAATTTCTATACTTGTTTGTCAGGTGGGATGTTAAAGCAATTGAACAGCTGCCGCACTACATGAAAATATGTTTTCTTGCGCTTTTCAACCATGTTAATGGCATGGCTTATGACATTCTCAGAGATAAGGATTCGGACGTGGTGCTGACTCTAAGCAAAACTGTAATATATATATTTGTTCTTCTTAAATTTCATCTTTTGGATTTGTTTGTAAGGTTTTATGTTTCATTCATTTCTAACAAATATAATGTTCTAATTCTACTTCTTTTTGCCATGTGCATCAGTGGGCAAGTTCATTGCAAGCCTATTTTCAGGAGGCAAAATGGTACCACACTCAATATAAACCAACACTGGAAGAATATATGAAAAATGGACTTATATCCATCACAGGCCCTACAATATCAATTCTATCATACTTGTCTTCTACAGATCCGATTTTAAAGAAGGAATTAGAATATATAGAAAGCAACCCTGAGTTAGTATACTGGGCATCTGTAGTTTTTCGGCTTCAAGATGATTTGGGAACTTCAACGGTATTAAAATTGTCATTATTATCTACACTTGCGTTAAATATGTTATTGAATTTGATTGATTATCTTTCAATTATTCAGGACGAGATGAAAAGAGGGGATGTTCCTAAATCTTTGCAGTGTCACATAAATGACACTGGTTGTTCTGAGGAAGCTGCTCGTGAACACATCAAGGAACTAATGAGAGAAGGGTGGAAGAAGGTGAATTTATATAGAGCGGCCCCGGATTATCCCTTATCTCAAACAAAGACTGAAACAATATTAAACCTTGTGAGAGCATCTCATTCTGTATATCTACATGGAGACGGTCATGGTGTCCAAGATCAAGAATCTAAGGATATTATGTTGTCATTATTTTTTCAACCCATTCCCATGTAGGCTAGAGCCATGCAAGATGATTAGATGTATTTCGATGTTTAAATCTCCTGTGTCTGTATCATCAGTCATCTAATAAAACTGAAAAGAGTGTTTGTTCCAAACCCTGCTGTCATCATAACAGAAATTATCACGTCTACTACTTACAGTAAACTGGAGTACTGCGGTTTAATTGATTAATTTTTCGTGTATGTTATTTACGGATTTTTTTTTTTATATTTAATTAATCTAATAAATTTAATATTAATAATTTATTTATTCTTCTAAATAATAATTTATAAGGGTAAATTTGGTACTTCAATAGTAAAACATGGTCAAACATAATTTTATCGGGTGAAAGTTAAAAGTGGGTAGCACATTGATAATCTTCGAAACTAAGGGTGGCAAATTTTATTTAATGAAGTAATTCGGCAATTTTTTTATTAGAAGAATTTTAAACTATTCCTCATTTTTAACTAATATTTAAACTCATGACAATTATGCAAGACTTCGTCAAAAACTACCCTTGAGCGCCTTGATGCTATTTAAGTTTGTTACCTTGAAAATTGGATTTATTATGTGTTGACGGGTAATATTGCACTGCTAATGAACTAGTTACGATCTGGTCTTGCGACCTGAACGTATTCAAGTTGATTTTAACTTAGTTATTGGTGAGGGCGATCCGATTCTTTAGTTCGTTAATTAATTAATAACTTGTAAAATAAATGAGACAAGTTTTTATAGTGGTTCGGAGGTTGGATAGCGAACTCCTACATCCACTGTTGGTTTCTATTAAAATATGGAGATTATTAATTAGATTGTAGCGATCAGAATACACGAACAAAGCAGTTCTAGAGAGAGAAAGCTGTTCGGAGTGTCTAGTCAATTTCCTTGTGAGAGAAATAAGTTTAGAGCTTCTGAGATCCCCCAAAACGCTGAGGGAGGTCTTCTATTTATAGGGAGCGATCACAGGTCCCACTGGACATGTGGCGGTCCTTGATTGAACTGGAAGTGGGAGACAGTTGGTCGATAGGATACACTAGAAACCAAATGAGGTCATCAGCAGACAGGTGGCGCGATCTGGGAGGTCGCGTGACCTCATCAACGATCTCACCGGATTTTACCCCATAACAAATACCCCCAAGTTTTTTAAGTTAGAGATCGTTTATCGAGATCGGACTCCGAAAATTTTCATTCATCGCGCTAGTCGTCCCAGCGAACTGCTCTAACTTACTTGTATAATTATTATGATTGAACTGGCTCTCTTACGAGCTGATGGTTGATGGAGCGAAGCGAATACAAACTGATTCTTCGAAATATGAATAGTTAACGATCTTAAAGGACTCTTTGTCTTCTTGCTTTTAACGGGCATACGACATTTACTTCGAATACGATGAAACATTTAATGTCTGTGGGGTGCATTTAATGTTCGACATAATTAAAAAATATTCTCCGAGGTGCCATAAATACGCATGTCAGTTCGATAGAGCGCGTCCGACCACGTGCTCACCAACTCTTCAGATGCCCACCGCAAGATCATGACAGGCGTCCAAGATCGGACGGCGGGGATCGCTCTCGCGATTGAGGGAGAGACAAAATGACTAACGCCTCGTATGTTTGCCATGTGGAGATCGCCAACGACCAGGATCTGCCTTGGGTTTATATGAAAAGTAAGGGTAACCGTTGACTTCAATGGCTCCCACGTGGAGGTTGTGGACGTCTGAGATCGTTCGTCAATTTGTATATAAATTGGGAGGGAAAAACAAATGAACAATTTTGCCTTTTCGACCAAGCTTTTGCTATTCCTTTTCTCGAACGCTCTCAATTTTTTTCATCATTTTCCTTCGCTTTTTCTCTGAATCTTTCGTTTTTCCGGTTCCCAAACACTCATTTGCTCACCGGAGGTTACTGCTACGTGTTCATTGAAGCTTGTTCGTCATCATGTAACTTTCTTCGTCACTGTTATATTGGTTTTTCTCGTTCTTGTCGTTTATTTGTTTTTGCAAAAATGGCGTCTCTAGGTTGTTTGGTCCCCTTTGGTGTGTTGGTGATGTTGTGTTTGGGATGATGAAGAGGTTTTGGGTGTTGTCTTGGGGTGTTTTAAGTGTTTAGGTCGTTTTTGCGTGTCTTTGTGTATTCTGGATTCCTGTTCGAGTTCGTCGTCTTCTCGTCGAACATAACGAATTCACTAAGTTTTGTTTTTGTTTGTGTTTCAACCACGTTAGTGACCATGACCTTCAATTGGGAATTTATAGATTTACTCAATAGGATTTTTTTGAGTTCGTCTTCGGGTTCAGAGTCCGTTAACTATGAACCCAATTTCGTAGACCTACAAACTCCCTCACCTCCTGAAATTGTTCCTTTGCAGATCGTTCCTCCTTCTGATCATCCAGACACTCCCGAACGAAGGTATCAAATCGTTGCAATGGTCGATGATCAAGCAAGAGATGCTCAAATTGATGCAGAGGTCGAGGAGATGTTCGAGGACATTTGGCTTGCTTTGACCAAAATATCAAAGGTCGAGCTCGTGGCAGTACAAACAAAGTACGCGTTGCAAGTGTCGATATACCGCGACTTGAACTATTCGATAGGGAATCCTCCTCCTAGTCGAGCTCGATCTCCGAACAGATTTTTGAGGCCGGGGTGACTGTGCCTCTCCATCCATTCATCAAGTCGGTGCTCGACTACTTTGGCTTGACCCCTCTTCAACTCGTCCCAAATGTGTATCACTTGATGGTCGGGACTTACATCACCTGTTGAGTACATAATTGCGGATTGCTAACGGCCGAGATGTTCATGATCGCCTACTCGGTGAAGCATAGTAAGAAGAAGAGCTTCTTTTACTTAGCCCAAAAGAAAACCATTGAGGTCGGGATCGTTGGCGCGGTCAGTAATGCTGACGACTATGTGTCGAAGTATTTCTTCTTCAACTATGATAGTGTTTCTCGAATTCGCAGAAGACCTAAGTGAGTGTCTTTTATACTTGTAAATTATTTATTTTTATTTATTTTCCTTTTTTTTTACCGTTTAACTGTGTTCGTTGCAGAAAACCGTTCCGATACTTTTCGGACGAATGTTGATCTCTCGGTGATCATAAAATTAGGTAAGCTTACGGAGTCGTAACGACATTGCGCCAATCTCCTGACTTTGAAGTTGATGAAGGAGTACCTTTTTATGCATTTCCGAGCCAAGTACATGTCGAGGTTGCTGAGACATGTAAGACACGAACTCGTTTTCTTTCGTTGTAATTGTCGCCTTTTGTTGTTTGATTTACTGATCGCTCTTTCTCTTCTACTCACAACGCCGACTCGGAAAAAGGGCAAGGTGGCCGCTCAGATTACCGCGAACATTAGGGTACCCTCGGTCTCTTTACCAGGGATTTAGATTCAGAGGCCGGTTGTTCGTAGCGATCAGTAGGTTCGTGTTGTAGATGTCGGGGAGAGCTCTACTTCTGCTCGCCCCAAACAAGTTCCCACAACGACTCCTAGGATTGCTGTTGTTGAGACCGTGAGGAATGAGACTGCTGAGCCTTAGATCATTGAGGATTCTCCACCCGACAGAGTCGTGATTGAAGAATAAGAGGTCGCTCCTTCACGAGCTACTCGAACTCAAAACAAGAGGGTAGCGGAGGATCAAGGTGTACGCAGCTCGTCGCGCAAGAGGCAACACACAGAGAGGTCGCATAGGCCTTCTTTGTGCGACCTTGGTGCTTCAGGGGCCGCTTAGGCGGACGGCCGGCTAAGGTGACGATCAATCCCCGACGACCCGGAGGCGGTTCATGAAGCTATCACTCAGCTTCCCGAGCATTTGCCCGTCACGACCTCTATGATATATGATTGTGTGACGGAGTCATAGTGGAGGTCGTGAATGGTGAAGACGAATAGCGATGTCTTGGTGAAGGCCGTTAGTGCTTCTTGTGAGGTATTGCTTTTTCTTGAAATTTTTTCTAAGTGCTTTGCATAACGTCATCGCCCATTTGTCTGGCATGCTTCTTTCATGATCGCAAGTCGCTTCCTTGATGGTCGCATTGATCAACAAGGCTCGATTCGCCTTCTATAATGAAGAATGGATCAAAAAGCTCGAATCGGACCTGCAAGAGACGCAGGCCGCCAAGGTCGTCGCTGAGGGTCTGCTCGATCAAAAATGAACTAATTTCTCGAAACTTCTGGCCGTTGAAGAAGCAAAGAATAAGGTCGCAATGAGACAGCCACAAATGCGGAGGCCACTTTCAGGAAAGATAAAGCAATGCATGAATGAGCCCAAGCTGATTTGGAATGGAAGGGGACGAACGAAACAATCTCTGAACTCAATGACCAACTGGTCGATGTGATTGATAGGGCCAACCAGGCCGAGGATGATAACAGAGCTATGGCTGAGGAGCTCGCTAAATAGCAGAAAGAGAATGATGAGATCGTCCAAGTCAAGGACGATGAGCTGGAGGTCGCCAAGAAAGAGATCGAGGACCTGAGGGCTCTCTCTGTCGGTGCTCCCAACGAGGAAGAGATCGAGGCTCGAGCGGGTGGTCTCGCACTAAACGTTGTCGAGCTCGTCCTCATTCATAATCGGAACATCGACTACTCCGTGCTTCCTAAGGGGTATGTCGCGCATCTTGATGACTTAAAAAAAGAGCTCGAGGAGAGAGATGACGACGACCCTAAAGACGAAGAGGGGGACCAGTTCGGGCCTGTTGGTGACAACAATGATGAGGAAGACGAAGGCAGTGATCCTCCTCAGCAATAGTTTTCTTTTTATTTTTGATACATTTTGTAATCTGTTCGCCCGATCGGGCTGAGGTCGCTGTAAATGAACCGTTGGATTAATGAAAAGTCTCATTTGATGTCAATTTTTTCTAAGTGTTGAATGGTTTCTCACTTTGCATTCCATGCTTGTTAATGAACAAATAACAATTGTATAACCAAATTCAGAGGAGGTCATTGTGAGTTCGCTACTCTTTATCGCTTGCCGATATTTTTCGCAACATGTTACTTAGAAATTCCTCCAAGTGTTTTGCTCGTTTTTTCTGGACCTTCAAGTCATGATCGTGGGAATGGTACACAGGGTGATCACTTCAAGATCATTATCCTTGGACCTTGAAGGCTTGTTTTGACAGGATAAGATCGAATTCGTACAGGTCGCTATCTCTGGGCCTATAGGCTTGTTTCGTTGAGATAGAACTGACGAATAATGCGAGTGCAATATCCTCGAACCACTTGGGTTTGTTTGATTATGATAAGACTAGGATCGCTCAGATAACAACCTTTGGGCCCTTAGGCTCGTTTTATTGAGGAAGGACTGAAGATCCTTACGAGTGCAATATCCTCGAACCGCATGGGTTTATTTGATTACGATAAAACTCGGATCGTTCAGATCGCAACCTCTAGGCCCTTAGGCTAGACAGGTGGCGGTCCTTGATTGAACTTGAATTGGAAGTGGGAAACAACTGGTCGATAGGATATAATAGAAACCAAATGAGGACATCAGCGGACAGGTGGCGCGACCTGGTTGGTCGCGTGACGTCATCAGCTATCTCACCGGATTTTACCCCATAACAAATGTGAACATACTTTTTTACTCTCAAGGTGGGTTTGGTTGGGGTTAAATAAAGATTACAGGGGTAATCTATCTTTTTATCCGAGAATTCCCATGTTTGGTTGAAAAGTAAAAAAAGATTCCGGTAAT
>WYDK02118158.1:3627043-3649588 GCA_009867345.2 Toxicodendron radicans
GCAGTATTTTGTGTATATTTAGCGGTATTTTGAATATGTACTTGTATATATTACTTTTTAGTAAATAAGTAAAAGCAACGCGCAAAAGTTTTTTATTTATTATGAGTTTTACACTGTGCATATTTCAACAGATAACATTATTTTCTATCTAGTAGCTAGTAAGTAAAGAGTTGTTACAGGAACCCCACCAGTCACTATTTCAACTCCACGTGGCGCCAAAACCTTTGTCACGGTAACATTACCACACTTCCCAGTAACCTAGCTTGTAGGGCACGATGCGAGGCATGTCCATGTTTTGATTCTCCTTCATTGGTAAAGAGTAGAAATAGATTTGCTTGAGACTCATAATTCAATAAGGGGCAGACAAGTGTGTCGATAATTTGATACTCTTTCGTTGGCAAAGAGTGGAGATAGGAATGCTCCAAGCTCATCCTTCAACGAGGAGTCGACAAGCTGGTCCATGATTTGATACTACTTGATTGGCAAAGAGAGAAGATAGATCTAGTTGAAGCTTCTGATCTTCTTCACCTTAACTAAACAAACGACCTAGTATAATTACTAAGTAGAACTTGTTTGTCTTCCTCCTCCAACGGCCAGCAAGGTATAAAACCACTGTGACACCCTGTGTCAGGAGTAATTATTTAGAGTTAATTTAATTGCATTTGGAGTGTAAATTGCAGGAAATAGAAAGCATGGGGGCTTAATGGATATTTTCATAGATTAGTACATAAAGGGGGAAATATTGTATTTTCCCTCATTCTTCTTCTTTGTAACGGTTGGGAGAGAATTTTAGAGAGAGAGAGTGTGCCAAGGGCTAGAGAGAGAAAGTACATAATTGAAGGAATTGAACTTGGATCCGGTAATTTGGTAAGGTTACACTCTCATTCATGCCTAAATATCAGTATATTCATCTTTATATGCTTTGTATTGAGGGAATTGAAATTTTGGGTTTATGTAAATTTTGGGTTTAGGTGAAGGAGAGTCTAGATCTGAGTTCTTGAGCTACATTTGGTGTTAAGGTGGGTGGAATATAACTTACCATTGCATTAAATTGTGTTTTATAACTTAATTCATGTTGTATGCAAATTGGGTAACATTTGGGTTGGAGATAATGGGTATATTCGTGTGGAATTGATGAGGGCTTTGAGTTGTGTTGGGAGATAGGATAGTATTATGGATAATGTGGAATGAAATTGGAGTGAATGGGTGAGATTATGGTAGAACCGTGGTGGTCAATCTGAAAAATCCAGATGGTCACCGCAGCGACGTTCATACAAAGAAGAGAAAATGAATTCCAGAATGTTTGTCGCTGAGGCGACAATGGAGTGTTGCCGCAGCGATAAACTCTCGGGTCTAATGTCGCCGAGACGACAATGGGGTGTCATCTCGGCGACAAAGCTTAGAAGATTCTAGAGAATCGGGGGGTAAATGCAAGATTTGAAACCTGTCAAGTAGATAGGGTTGTGGATGCAATAATTCAAAGGTCGAGGGACCTAAGGTAAGAATGGAAAACTAAGGGGGTAAATGGAAAGACTGAAAAAGTTGAGGGACTGATTTGTAATGATGAAAAAGTTGAGGGGGCAAACTAATATTTTCCCAAGAAGGGGTTAAATTGATATTTTACATGAAAAGATGTTTGTGCATGTAATCATGAAAACCATCTCAATTATTTATATGTATTATACATATTTATGCAATGTGATTGTGATGATGTGGAATCGTGGTGATGATATTGGGTGGTTTTGAGCATGGTGAGTGATGACTAGCCAAGTATGGTTGTGGAGGTCCGTACTACCGTATGGTGATAGTATCCCATCGGGACAAAACGGGCCGGTGTTTGTTGAGCTCCAGACCTATATTATATATGATTACCCAGGGAGGGGAAATCTCGTCCCACCTATGCCTGAGAGCATTGGGTGGCCCCTCCACGAGTGGGTACATGTGCCCAGGGTCTCATCTGCCTAGGCTGGTGAGAGTTGGGGGATCTTCCACGAGTGGGCCTATGATATCGCCTAGGGTTGTATCTACCTATGCGAGAGCGCTGGGGGATCTTCCACGAGTGGGCCTATGATATAGCCCAAGGTTGTATCCGCCCATGCTAGGGAGAGCTGGGGGATCTTCCACGAGTGGGCGGGCGTGAGGCGAGGTATTAGTTTGGTGTGATGACATGCCGGAGAGTTCGGGTGGAGTCCTAGAGGGGGACGATGTGTTGATATGTTACGGATGATGGCCGAATCATTGCTTGAGTATGTTTTTTTCTAATTGAGTATTTTTAATATGTTGTATTTTATAAATGTATTATCCACTCATTAGGCCTCCCAGGTCACTGTTTTGATTTCTCCCCACCAGGTCAGGGTCCAAGAGTCGAGCGTGTTTCCTCCACATAGTATATTGGCCACAGACGCATGTTCTTCGTCATGACATGATTGCTTGTCATATAGATACTCTGATACTGTATTTCCGACTGAATTTGTATTATGAATTGGATATTGCATCGTAACGATTTAAGTTTTAAATTATTTCCTAAAGAGTTTCTCAAAAACTCACCCTCCTTTCGGAACCCGCATCCCACGGAGCACCAGGATCCGGTGGGAATAGGACTACCCAAGAGGGGGTGTGACAACCACTCTAACCAAAATTCAACCATAGTACTTTGATTCAATTATCAAAATCTTAAAATAAAATAATTGTCACAAAAATACCAACATAAAATTATCCTTTAAAAGAAAAGTGTTTTGTCACTTTCGTTGCTCACTTGGAATTGAAAGTTAATATTATCAGAAAAAAAAAAAAAAAAAAACTATTTACATTAATAAAGTATTACGATGGTTCACTGACAGAATATTGTCAGTATGTATTTCGGCCGTTGATCCGTCACTAAATAAATAATTACCAGCCTTTTTCAAACAGATTACTGACGGAACACAAACCAAATAAATATTATTCATTTTTCCGTTTCTAATGCATCGGTAAATTAAATATAGCATTTTAATTTCCGTCAAGTTAACGACGGAATGTTTGGAAATAGATATTTTCTAATCCAAACCTGTCGTCAAATTTTTGGAGCATATGCGTGCCATAATTTAATGGCGGATTAACGACCGTCGTTTATTTCATTGGTAATTCCGTCTAAAATCCATCGCTAATCCCTTAGTGATTTGTTATTATTAATATTTGCATTTATCCGTTAAAAATTACCGACAGAAATGAATCCATCGAGAATTTCCATCGATGATTTACAATTTTCTTGTAGTGAGTAGCCCAAGCGAAGGCTCTTATGCAAAATTTTCATCTCCAAAACCACCATGTTGGAGAAGCAGGGATTTCCTATCCAAGATGGAAACTTTTTGCCACCGTAATTAGTGACTGTAAGCTCTTTAAGATTTCTATGAGATTATAGCATGTCAAGAACATTTTCTTCAGCTTTCTCATCAAGCGAAGGATTAAAATCACAACCACATTCCAGCACCATGATTTTTAGGTCCTTCTTATCATACAATATGGTCTCTCTTGTGTTTTCAAAAGTAGTTGCATTATCTAAACTTAGAAATTCTTAGTTTTCCACGTAGAAATTTTAAATCTTTCAAACTAAATCCACACTTTTACCAACAATAAAATTAGATAACGTCCAAAGACGATTCAATTTTCTTATTTTTGCACCTAAAATATTAAGATGATGCAGATTGGTCAAGTTGCTCATATCAAAAGGCAATTGCATAACATTTTCTTAACATCAAAACTTGTCAATTGAATAGTGAACTTGTTGACTCCCGTAAACTTCTTATCCTAATGCTAGACACATCATGATACCTCAGATGCTGCAAACCTCCAATCAAATTAGGTAGTTCCCTGATATAGTAATTTGCTAAACATAACACCCTTAATTTATTCTTATTTTTTTTTAGCTTAGCAAACAACTCAGACAAAACAATATTAGTTAAATAAGTTATCTCATAGTTTGCCAACTTCGACTCTAGTGGAAGGAATGTCCTTAACTGCTCAACTCTATTGAAGACTTTTGTTGGGGGTAAATCTTCCACTGATATAATAAAGCAAAGAATGACATCATGCAACCAATCATTGCTGGATACTTTTCACCAATAGGAAATTGACAGCACTACAGAGAGAAGTGCATGAGTTGTCAACCATTCAGTCTAAGACTCAAAACTTATCATGACACCTATGTTAACTTAGCAGCTAAGATAAAATCTAAATCATTGAGTCTTTCTACGCGTTATAACAAGATCAAAGGCAACCTGTCAAAGAATCATTACACTGAAGTCGGCCAAATAATGCTCTATAAAAGGCAAAGATAACCAACATAAAGGGGGGATTCAGAAAAAATTAATTGAAAAAAGAGAAGGAAGAGAAAAAAAAAAAAAAAAAAAAGAACACTATATTTAGAAAGAGACTGACTTGTGCAATATTATCATCAAGAGATCGTCGGTTTGTCAATTACTTCTCATTCTTGTAAATTTTGTTAGCAATCTAAAGCATAAGTTATTAATGAAACTACAGTGGACATAGGGTTTGCTTATTGCATCCAAACCACTTTAAAAACACATTTGTTAGTATTTATTACTTGTTTCCTTAAACCATACACAACTGATACATCATAAATATCCATATGTACATCTCTCATAAAAACCCATGTATGGTGTCAAAATCACGTATCAACAACTTCAAATTTATTTTTGATTTCAAAGTGTTCAGGAGAGTAAGAAGTATGTTGAATCCTATTGAATCTTTTAAATTGCAAATCAAGATTTCGTCCATCCTCCAAAACACTACTTTAAATTTGTTGATGCCTGAAATCTCACCAACGAACAAGTTACGGTCAGGTCGTTGTGATCCTGAGCACGTTTAGATTTACTAGTGAGGGCAATCTGTTTAGTTTGTTTAGTTAAAACATAAAAGATAAATAACACTGGTAATTTTTATAGTGGTTTGGAGGCTGATTAGAGAACTCTTACATCCACTGTGTTTTACTATTGATTATCAAGGTTATAAGTGAGATTGTTGCGATTTTCTTACACGAATAAATTAACTCTAGAGAGAGAAAACTATTCGAGAACTCTTGTCAATTTTCTAAAGAGAACTGATCTTTGAGTTTTTGGGATCCCAAAATGTTGAGGAGAGCCTTCTATTTATAGGGAGTAAATGCGGGTCTCATCGGACATGTGTAAACTCTAGAGCGCTTGGAGCAAGTGGGAGATAACTGGTTACCATACAATCGGGTGACATTACATATAGACACATGTCGCGACCTTACAGGTCAAATGACATCATCGCTATGCATACCAGATTTTATCCCATAACAAAATTACAACTTTCTATCAGTTACGCTGCCAGCAAAATGATGAAGAGTTACATTTTTATGTGCACTCTATTTTCAGAGTTGAAAAAAAGAAAACAACAATAAAATGGCGTGTTTCAGCATGGTCAAATAATTTTAAAACCTGCAATATACCCATAAAATGTTTACTAATTACCTGACTTTATAACTTTGCGTATTAGTTGCCATAAATATATAAAACTTACCACTGACATTGCTATATTGAAAATTTGCTGCCAGGAGTTCATGCTGTTCAGTTGTTTCCTGCACAAGGAACATAATAATTAATCAATACTCTGCTATTTAAAAATCTAAATTTTCTTTATAAAAAATAATGTTCTGGGTTTTAAAAATTGACAGACCTGTTTCAGCCTTTTTCATTGTTTCGAAGATCAAGGGGGCTTCACTCTTCCTCCATGAACTTGGAATTAATCTTTACGGAAGGGATTTTGGTTAATCTTAGACCACTCTCGTCCTTCATAACTTTTGCACAGTAAATCCCTCTCTTGACCAACTTTTAAACACTGTAAAGTTGGATTCTTTTCCAGTTATGGAACCAGTTGAGCTCCTGCAGACCACGCCTTTTCATACTTCATTCAACACTAAATCTATACATTGTATAGCACTATATAATATATATTACCAGTGTCGAGCCATCATCATCTTACAGAGTTCCATTCTAAAATAGTGGCAGCCCGAGTGTTGTAGTTCCTCTACTCCGGTTACTGCCAATCATAGCCGTCTTGTCCACACTCGATAGTAGGACAGAAGGGCCAAATACAACATTGGTAAAGAACATAAATCACACAAACAGACACATCTTATAACATTTTGATACGTGAAGCTCTTCAAGAAATGGGAATCTTTGAACGCACCAAAAATAATAAATTGTATCATCAAAAAATTATAAGAATCTATTTACTTGGATTGACTCAATCAAGCCGCCACCTAAAAAATATCAACTCTTAGCTATCTTCACCATCAACGTTACAGACTATTTATAAATATATGAAAAGAAAAGCACTTGCAATAACAATTGGAGCATACAAAATCTCTCATAAATCTATTAGAAATTATTAAAAACTATCCTATTTATTTGAATGCAGTGAAATCTTAAGAAATATCAATGAAGATAGTATCAATTTTTTACTCTAAATTCGGGATGGCATGAATACATATATGAATCACAAAGGGTACAAATAAAATAAATTTATAGTGGCTACATGGATGATGAACACTTCATGAAAACTTTTCACGCTGGAAAAGCCCAAAAAGTTATTTTTAAATAATCATATTTCGATCTGACAGAGAGGACTTGTACTGCACTCAACTTCAGTTGTGCTATTGACAATCTGAACTCATTCTAAACAGCTTCACTTCAACTTCAAGTGGACTGGTAGTGTGGTAAACTGTCACCTTTATTGTTACCTTGTTGGGCAACAAAATCAAAGATCAATTGATCTTTCACCGAGTAAAAGGCAGCGTTGATTAATCGAATCCCTCAGAGTTCAATCACCAAAACTTGGCCTTTAAAAATTCACTTTCTGGAAGGTGTTAGGACTGTTAGAAATCAGATCCTTAAGTCATTCATCAGCTCCTGAATACGAAAAAAAGATAAAGAGGATTTTCCGACTGCCTGCATCTAAGATAACAGTGTGAGATATTGGCCATTGGAGATGAGAACATCTCATGTGCTGATGGTCTCTGTTAAAGCGGCTTCAGAGGGCTGATTTGTATCTGCCATGACAGAAGCTAGTATTTGGTGCCTCCTCTGCTCATGAGCTTTCCTCTGGCTGGATTCAAGGATTATAAGGAGAGCAGTAATGTCAGCAGGGCTTACTCCTCCCACTCTACTTGCTTGACCAATGGTTTGTGGCTTGACCTGAAAGCATGAAAATCCAAATCAAGGTAGACCAAAACCATTAGTTTTGCAGAATCTTGAAGCATTATGCGCACTGAAAATGATGTAGAGAACAAATTCACGAAAACAAACGCATTTACCCAAAAGTATAGAAACAACAACAAAGTAGATTTTGCTTTCACAAGAGTACATACACAATTACTTAATCAATTGTTTTCACATTTTATTGGATCCAAACTCTCCAGCTCTTTGGATTTAGAAAATACAGATAGAAGTTGAAAACTGAAAGGAGCATAACATTATTTTGAAGTTGATGGAACACCACTCCAGTTTACTCACACAAACACCAGAACAACCGTCTCAAAATCAAACAGCAAAGCCACAACACAAATATCATAGCAAACACTCAAGAAAACAGAACTAATATATTGATAATCAGAGACAATACCCCAAAATGTTACTGTTCCACCGTCTATCAAAGCAACTACACACTGAAACGAAAATGAAAACAAAAATAAACGATACTGCTGAACTTCGAGGGTCAGCAAACCTCCCTTTTCCCTTTCCTTTACTTTTTTCCCAAATGTCCTCTCAATTCCCCTGCCTCCCCTTTTATCCTATTCTTCATAACCAACTTCTTCATATCATCCACTCCCTCAATGCCATCTGTCCCTCCCTAAACCATCCTTAACACCTCACGCCCAAGAACCTTCCTGCCAACAGTACCAAAATCCCCTACTTCACACCTTATGTTTCCTACAATAGACCAGCACAGTAGGGGTCTCATCAGAAGTGAGATAGGTTAGTTTCATCATTCCACCCACTGTTACTTCTGCAAATAAATCCCACGACACATTTCTAAGCAGTATCAATGAAAATTCCTTGCCGAATCACGGTTATTTTCCCTCCAGAATCTGTTTAGAGGTGTCCTGAGAATTAATTTACTAAGTTTTGATAGGTTCTGCAATCATCTATACAGATAGTAGAGGTGTTTGCAACATTTATCTATACAGAATCGAGCTATAGATTAATAGGAATCTAACAGCTTTTCAGGTGGCTTAGGCTCATAGGTTCGGCAATAAACCATGTCCCAGCAAAACAGGTCAAGGTCTGATTCTAATTTGTATATACAAAAAATGAATTTAGATCCCAAGACCTCTTGAAAAATCCCAAATGTAGAAACTGAAAAGAAAAAACTGTCGGCCTAATCTGTCAATTTCAGGTTATTATATATATATATATATGTATATTCTCATGAAGTCCAATATCAAAATTATATATGATACAAACCTTGGAAAGTTTCTCACGTGCTTCCAGAGACAAAGTTGTCATTGAATAGTAATCCAAGTCCTGTGGAAGTGGTCTATGTTGTTGATGGACCATCTACAAACAGAGCAAGCATACAGGTTTGAATTATACATAAAAGATAAGCAGAACAACATGATAACAAATAAATCTCACCCAAAAGTTGTTTAATACAAATTCATTCGAAACCATGAGAGGAGTATCATGAAAAATAATAGTGAATCCCTTCTTGGAGCTACATGAAAAAATTTAATACCCACCTGCTGTAGTTGCTGCTGCTGTCGCAGAATGAAGCCCTCATACTTTATATCTATCTCTACACATTTTTTATCCTCTCTAGTTAACTTTTCATTTCCGAAACCATGCTTATCAAGAACCTTATATTGTATATGTGGTTTCTTCAAAAGGCCCTCCAATGTTGACAAGTCTTTAACAGGCTGACCAGACAATTGAGAAACGTCAGCAGCCAAATCTCCACCTAAGTAAATACAATGAGGCAGGTTAAAAGTTGTGATTCAGATATGTGGGACTAGCTGTATGTATCAAAACTTGTTTCCAAGAACAACATTCAAATGGTCAGGCATGCTTTAATTAAATGGACTTCATCTGAAGTGTTCCTTTCCATTATTGATCCGGAATAAAATCCATAGGCTTTCAAGGACAGACTGTCCTGTAACTATCCCCAATTAGAGATTATTCAAGGATAGATTACAAAAAAAATTTCACAACTAAATAAACATTTGAAATTAAAATTTTCATCCATCTGCAGAAGCTCTATGTTGATTGTATGTATAGTAAAAAATCAAGTGGGAACAAAACAAAATTTTCAGGTTGCAGGACAACGAACAAAATAGGATGTTTTATTTTTAAACTTTCACTTGCTAAGTTCTTTTGGAACATATATCAGCTATTTGTACAAGGAAAGAAACAAAAGTCAGAAAGAGTTCTATAAATTGATCTCATAAACAATCATAATTTTTACATTTTCCTAGCAAGGATTTTTCTCCTCTACCTTTCCTCACTGGTATATACAACTATTGGCCATTGACAAACAGAATGGAGAATACAAACCTGATATCCTGACAGTTTTCAATCGCTTTTTCTCCTCCACAATTCGAGCTTGCTTCTCCTGGTAAAGTTTCCAGCGTCTATCATCTATCAACCCAATTTCACGCCCTAAAGGTGTTAGACGGCTATCCGCATTATCAGATCGCAGAAGTAATCGGTGTTCGGAGCGGCTAAGAGAAAAGAAATAGACTTATAATAGAGTTCAGGTTAGAAACAAAAGATGCACATAAAATTCTTGCACCACTGTTGAATTCAAGGATAAGAAAATATGCTATGCAAGGGAAAAAATAAACTGCCATTAGAACCATAACATCTAGAACTCCATTTGTAGACTTATAAAAATAAATTGCAAAGAGGTACTGATGGAGAATCTACAATTTAATTTTAGTAGCTACATACTGAAAACTCTGAATTTCTTATATATTTTACTTTGAAGAATACATGAATTTATAGCTTGTACAGGTGGTATCTAATTGGTAAGGATCTTTTGTTTTCCTAAACTACTGATTACGTGCCTAATCTATACAAGATCTACAAAGAATATAATCGTATATACAAGGATGATAATCATGCAAGATTATCTCCAATATTAATGCAAGATTATTTCTAATATTATCACTAACACATACGAAGTGATCTTTTTTAGGGCTTTTGTTCTACTCTCATGAGGTTTACTATGTTAAGGGTATTTAGGACTTTTACCTTGTTATATTAGGAATTTTGTTATGTTAGGGTTTTGGCCTCTTAACAGCATTTTCTCCTATTTCTTATTCTTTGAATTTTCTTCCATTTTTCCTCTCTTGTTTCTATCCCACCAGTCCTATATCAGGAAAGGGACTCTCACCCATACAAATATACAAAATGATAAATATAATACTGATGTATGGTTTGATCCTCAAGAAATTCCAAATCCATGTATGTTCATTCTGTGTTCACCCCATTGAGGATAAGTCTCTCCATAAAGTCTCATATTCATCTACACCAAACATGTATGCAAATTGCATATAGGGATAATAATAAAGAATGTATACCTCATTGTCCTAGAAATAACTCATACCAGTAGAGATGACAATTGTCCCTGGTTTTTCAGGGACCCGGCCCGTTGGCCCCGTATGGGGCCAGGATTCCTCAATTTTTATGGGGATGGGGACGATTTTAATCCCCGTCCCCTCCCTGGGGACAGGGGTAGTGCTTCCCCCGCCCGGCCTCGCAAATATATATATATATTACCCTTATAAATTATATCTAATTACAATATTATCCTACATATATAAACCTATTTTTCCCTAAACCTAAAACCTAATCCAGTTCCATACTTCCATCCCTAAACGAATTGTCAACGACTTAGTCTCCCATTATCGCTGATTCAAGCTCGCCGACACTTATTCCCTCTTGCCTCTCCAGTTGTCTGCCTCTCTCGGTTATCCTTCGTCACGAATCGTAACTTGTAAGCCACCTCTCCTTTTTGCATCTCTTCTGTTTTTCATTTGTTTTTGCAAGACAATTGGTGGAGTTTCTCTTTGTTTCTTCTTTTTTCTCTCTGATTGTGTTGAGTTTTGTTTGGAACGAAAGCTTTGCAAAAGTGAGATATTTGAAGCTTCAATTCATAAGTAACCTTTGCTTCTGTGCTTCTCTTATAACGTTTTGTTTGGTTATTAAGAAAATAAAATAAAGTTTTGGGTTAGTAGGAAATGCAAGAAACTCTAAGCTTACCTTAAGGGGGCATTTTCTTTTTTTTTTTTTTTTTCTAAAGGACATTTTCTTTTATTTGCTAAGTTTATGCAAGTTTGACTTTATGTAGAATGGAGTTCAAACTATGGGAAAAGAAATAAATTTGTGGCTTATTGGAAAAGTAAAGTTAGCATTTTTTGATTTAAACAAAGGAGAGGGGAAAAAAAAAAGCAAGCTTGGTTATTCAGATAGTTAGACATGGAGTTTAAGAACTTAGATATAAGTACATTAATCGCAAAAGAATTTAAAACTTGCTTTTGTTGTGAACACCCTTTTTCTTAATCATTGTTGTCTCTGAATCTCGGCATCACTAGTAGTTATAACTCTGGAGAAACACTTGGGTTTTGTATTTTTTAAGTGAGAACTTAGCTTGTGTTGAAAACTGTTGTTAACTTGAAGTACCCACTTGGTGTTGGAGATTGTAGAGTAATGTTGTGTTACATGAACATTAATTACTGTTATAGAAGAGGTTTGTAATATTGCTATTAGAAGTTCTTTTTGTGCAAATCACCTCTTAAATTCTGCATAGTGTTTGTTGTATGATGTGAAAAAGAATAGTATGACATTCTATTATGCTCATATAAACCTCAATGATACACTCTGAGATCCTGCATCTATTCAACTATAATTTTTTATTAGTGGTAAGTTTGATTGGAGATGTTTTGTGGACTATCCCGAGTCAGATCACATAGTATTAGGATATACCACTTGTATAGATCTTAAGGGTGATTGCACAAGTGCCTCTTATAAGTTCAACATATCTCATAAGAGAAGAAAAGTAAGCCCAAAAGCAGGTTTGAAATTGAAATGTTGTGGGGTTCATCCACTGTACGTACAGCCCAACATGACCAGTGAAGATTTGGAGCATGTGTATTGTCATTTCGTTATAGGATATTTGGTTGGAGATTAAAAAAATGTATTGTGGAGATTTTATTGTGGTCATTTCATAACTGTTGTCATTTATTATATTTGTTATAGAATAAATGAGAAACAAAATATATAGTAAGCTTAAATATGTTTTTTCTTCATTTTGGTTTGAACAGAATGATGGTGCCAGCTTAGAAGTCAGATTGGTGATCTTGAAGAAGGAGAATGTTGAGATGATGAATTTGAGATTCCTTGTTCGGGTGATGCATTTGAGCTGATTGGTTTTCAAAATTGAATTTGCTGTTCAAATCCATGTACAAATGTTGGTTTCAATTTGATGAACTACCAGCCAATAAAACAGTGGTCTATAGTAGAAGACATAGGAGGAGGCAACAGGGGAATATTAGTAAAAGGTAAAAGGTGGTCCTGGGCGTGTGATCCTAGGCAAGTGAGGTAGGGAGAATGGTGTGGACAGATGGCAATACAGGAGTGATGAGCTGGAAATTCAGTTAGTGTACTGGGAGCTGAAATCATATAAAGGAGAGAGTGAATGAGAGAGGGGGCATCGTGAAGTTTAGAAAGGGGTATCCTGGGGAGGTGGCTGGCCCTCGAAGTCCAGTAGTTATCTTGCATTTTCTTTTATTTCATTTCATTGTTGCTGTTGATTTCCATTGTTGTTTTGGACTGAGTTGTCGTGACTGGTTTGTCTCTTTCATTCCAATATATATATATCAGTTTCCATTTTCTTATCCATTTACTGTGCGTATTGTGGTCTAGAATGTGTTGATTGACTTGGAAGTGAGATAGGGTTCTATCAATCTGGTATCAGAGCGTGGTTAATTGGGGTATGGTTTTGACGAGAATGGATTCAAGGCTGGATAGTGTGGAAAGAGAAGTGGCGAAGTTGGGAGTGGATATGGAAACAATCCGGGAGATGTTGATGGAGGTACAGACGAGGTTGAGGAGGCGTGACGAAGAAGAGGAAACTAGAAGAAACGAAGAATCATCGGGGGGTGTTCACCGGCCAGAAGGGGGCAATCGAAATAGGGCGGACGGTTCTGACATCAATGAACAGAACCGAAATGAAACGGGATGCCGGAAATTGGAAATACCGGTATTCTCTAGTGTCAATCCGTACAACTAGATATTCAACATAGAACGGTACTTCAGTTTGAACGGAATTTCTGATGAGGGGAGGTTAGCAGCTGGTTGTATGGAGGGAGAAGCTATCAACTGGTTTCAATGGATGGAAACCAGAGCTCCGGTGACCACGTGGCTGGCGATCAAATTAGCACTGATAAAACGTTTCAGTAGGTCGCAAGAGAATAACCCGTATGAAACATTAATGGCTTTGAAGCAAACCAGCACCGTTGCCGAGTTCAGACGTCGATTTGAAGCCATTGCTGCGTTGTTAGGGGAGGAGAAGGAGGAGATATTAAATGCTGCGTTTATGAATGGGTTAAGGGTGGAGATCAGGGCAGAGTTGCGTTTGACCCAACCCACTTCCATAATTCAGATTATTGAAATGGCCCAAAGAATTGAAGACAAAAATTTTGTCTTGGATGAGGCCTGAATGGGAGTAAGCAGGCCCAACAACCTAATTGGGTTTGGGCAAGGATATGGGGGAAATTTTTCAGGACCCAGAAGTTTTAATACAAACTCAACCCGCCCCAACGAATTGACCCTATTCTCTAATTCAACTAAATCTCTTAAATCATCCCCAAACAATAATCCTGTTCGAAGAAATTCAAAAAGCAACTTCCAAAGCTCTACGACCAACTCCCCACAAGAGCAATCAATCACATCCTTTCGTTCGGTCGATCGACCGAGCTTTCCACGAAGAGAATTCTCCTTCAGAAAGATGATGGAGGCGGAGATTCAGCGCAAACGGGAGAGAGGTTTATGTTTCAAGTGTGATGGTAAGTACCATCTGGGCCATAAGTGTGGAGATAAGCAATTCCATGTACTATTAGTTGATGAAGAAGATGAAGACAACGATATGGCTGAAGAAGACCAAATGGGTGAACCCACCAACGAACAGCCAGGTAATATGGAGTTTTCACTCAGCTCAATTACTGAGATGCAGGGACCAAAGACTATGAAGCTTAGAGGTACTATTAATGGTGAGGAAGTTATCATGTTAATTGATAGTAGGGCTTCCCACAATTTTATGCACAAAAATACTGCTGAGCGATTGGGACTTTCGGTAGTACACACCAAAGAATTTGGGGTTAAGATTGGTGATGGGTCTAAAGTGCGGAGTGAAGGGAAATGCCCTGCTGTATGTCTAGAGCTCTAGGGTCTTCAAATTATTGAGGATTTTTATCTATTTACTCTGGGTTGTTCTGAAGTAGTGTTAGGTTTGGCCTGGTTGGTGAATATTGGAGAAACGGTGATGAAGTGGAGGGAACAGATCATGAAGTTCACAATCGGAGGTAAAATGGTTGAATTAATAGGTGCCCATCCCTTTATAAGACTTTTTGGTTTCGTTGAAAACCATGTTCAAGACTTTGCAAGCTGAAGGGTCAGGGTATTTAGTCGAATTCGGGGAGTTACAGGTGCAATCAAAGGCAGAGCAATTGGTTGATGAGCAGTTGTTGCCAATTTTAAACATTTATGTGACCGTTTTTTAACCCTTAATCGGGCTACCCCCTTCCAGACAGCAAGACCATGCCATTCGATTAGTACCTAATGCTCAACCACCAAATATCCGACCCTATAGGTACCCATATTACCAGAAAAATGAGATTGAGAAAGTTATTGGCCCAAGATCGTATGAGGAGCTATGCCAATAAAAAGAGAAGGGATGTTCAGTTAGCTGTGGGTGAATCTACCTATCTTAAGCTCCAGCCATATAGGTTGCGACCTCTGGCTAAACGGCACAACGAAAAGTTAAGCCCACGATTTTATGGGCCATTCCGTGTTCTAGAACGAGTGGGAGGAACAACTTATCGTTTAGATCTACCTCCAACAGCACGTATCCACAATGTTTTCCATATTTCTCAACTAAAGAAGACAGCATTTCCTCTACCTAATGCTCAGCTGCTTCCTGCCGCATTGACTGAAAACTTGGTTCTCGCGGTGGAGCCGGAAGAGGTTTTGAAAATCAGGAAACTGTTGAATGGGAACCATGAGGTTTTGATTAAATGGAAATCCCTGCCGCCTCATGAGAATACGTGGGAGGATTACTCCACAATGGATCTCCAATTCCCTTCCTTCCACCTTGAGGACAAGGTGGCTCTCCTTGGGGGCGGAATTGATGAACTACCAGCCAATAAAACAATGGTCTACAGTAGAAGACATAGGAGGAGGCAACAGGGGAATATTAGTAGAAGGTAAAAGGTGGTCCTGGGCGTGTGATCCTAGGCAAGTGAGGTAGGGAGAATGGTGTGGACAGATGGCAATACAGGAGTGGTGAGCTGGAAATTCAGTTAGTGTACTGGGAGATGAAATCATATAAAGGAGAGTGAATGAGAGGGGGCATCGTGAACTTTAGAAAGGGGTATCTTAGGGAGGTGGCTGGCCCTCGAAGTCTAGTAGTTATCTTGCATTTTCTTTTATTTCATTTCATTGTTGCTGTTGATTTCCATTAATGTTCTGGACTGAGTTGTCGTGACTGGTTTGTCTCTTTCATTTCAATATATATATATCAATTTCCATTTTCTTATCCATTTACTGTGCGTATTGTGGTTTGGAATGTGTTGATTGACTTGGAAGTGAGATAGGGTTCTATCACAATTCTGCAAAATTTTTATTCACTTACATGTACAATATTTTCAGGTACATTTGGACCAAATGATTTGGTTTAGGATATATTTTGTGATTGCTCTAATTGTTGTGCGGTGAATTAGTCAGGGAAAAATCCCCGCGAGGATTTTTCCCAGCATTACGGGGCGGAGGCGGGGACGGGGATTCCCCATCATCCCCGTAGAAAGGCAGGGACGGGGACGAGGAATGGTGTCCCTTGGCAGGGATGGGGGCGGGAAATGGGGTCCCCAGCCCCGCTTCGCCCCATTGCCATCTCTACATAGCAGGCATAGCTTAACTAAAATAATACATGTACAAAATTTGTAAACAAACTGACATGCACAAAATGAATGGAAAATGAATATAAAAGGTCAAGACAATAAAAGCTCAATGGGGATGAATAATGACAATAAAAGAGAAATGCCACATCAGTTTGCATCAAAATATGAAAAGGACATAATTTTAACTTAATGATGGTTTTATACACACTGCATTATAGTTATTAGGATTTAATAGCTCTTTCAAACCTCTTGTTATTCTAGTGCCACAGAGAAATGTGATTGGTCATAATGGCAACAAGTTTCCCCCATGACTATAACTTTATTTAATCAACTTGAGTTCTCAAACATGAGCACTAACATCAAAACAGTTGAAGCTCAAATCAAAAGGAAAAATAATCATCAATACAGGAATTAAAGACTTAAATTAATTACCTAGTCAACATGCGGTAAGGCTCTCGAAGGTCCTTTGTGACCAGATCGTCAATTAAAGTCCCAATATAACTGCTCTCCCTCTCTAGAACAACTAGAGACTTTCCATCTGAATTTCTAGCAGCGTTTATACCAGAAATAATGCCCTAAGATAAAGTATATACAAAATGAGCCAGAACATTAGAGAGTAAATGTGGGAATATCAGTGACTATAATTTCTTTTCCACCTGGAAAAGTAACTGTTCTTTACCATGTCCCTAGAGTATCAACTAATCAATGACCACAAATAATTTGGGATATCTCAGCAGAGGGAAGGACTATATAAAACAGAGTACCTGCGCAGCAGCCTCTTCGTAGCCGGTTGTACCGTTTATCTGACCAGAAAAGAAAAGTCCCTCAATTTTCTTTGTCATAAGAGACCTTGAGCATTGATGAGCAGGTAGGAAATCGTATTCTACAGCATATGCAGGCCTTAACATTGAGCAGTTTTCAAGTCCAGGCAAAGATCTCAAGAGTGGCAACTGTAGTCTCTCAGGTAGACCAGTTGAGAACCCCTGTGACAAAGTAGATAAGAATTATGGAGCAAAATGATGAAAGGAGCATGATCATAGTGATTATAAGAACAGAAGAAAACTATCTAGGCAGTCATCATTCCATAAACCAAAGTGCTCAAAACTCTGTTAATCAAGTCTACTCAAATTTGAAGAGCACATGTATACAGGCTGTAAAATTTTCTCAATTTGACCACGATTAGAAGCTCAATTACTTTTAAATTAAAGAAGCCTAATAGAGACCGAAAAAATTTGCTTCAAACATGTGCAACAGGCTCAGAAAGAAATATAGTAAATAACCTAAAATTTTGCTCAGAAAATTTCTTTTCCACACTTCATATTTCAACCATCCATCCATGTCAGGAGAAAATATTAGTTCCTACACTATTTGTAACACAACCTGTAAATCATAAGGCCTAGTCTCAATTGAATATTATGTATATCTAGTGATATAAAAAACACTTAAGTTGCCAAAAGTGAAATTGTATGACAAACCCCAGCAGCCACACCAAATTTCGAGTTGCATCATGCAATGCTAACTCACAGAACTTTCTTATTTGGAAAATCTTAGATGCATCCTTTAGTTCGATTATAAATTTACAAGTACAAAAGTAAATGTGCACTTTCATTAGGATTATATAGCGATGCCTAAATTTTTTATACAGGGAGAAATTGCATAATCTTGAATCGTCTGATAGGCATGCTGATGCGACATAACAGCATTCATCTATTCCAGAAACAGCAGAGCACAAATTTCAAAAAGTGATAGACTAGGATGAGGACGTAATTTGCACCAACTCATGTTTCACCATTAAACTGACAAGAAGTATTTGGTCTTTCTTCATTTTGTTATCTTTAATTTTTATTTTTCCTCTTTCTTTCTTCTGTGAATAAGTGGCAAAGAAGAGAAAAGATAACATGTAGCACACCTGTATATAGAGCTCAGGCACATTACGCCCTTCAGGTTCGAGAAAAATCTGATGAGACTCTTTATCTTGAAACCTAACAATCTGAAACCGAAGAAAAAAAAATTAGAGAAAAGGTTAAATTGAAATTTCTAGTAACATCTGAATAAGAAACATTTTGACATAATTTCCAAAACATTGGAAATTGTAATGCAGCAATATTAAATAAACAATTCTAAAAGCATTCCTACATAGAATAAACTCTAATAGTTTTGACATATTTTGAGTACGTATTCAGTCCACACCCAAGTGGACATAAGGGGGTGTGTTATAGCTCTGATGTAATTGCTCGCTTCATATGTATCAGCTTAAGCTGTGTTAAATGAATAGATAGATAAGAAATAAGGTGAAGCTAGAAAAATAGTAGAGTTCACCAAAACATAGACTGTGAAATATACCTTATCTTCGATGGAAGGGCAGTACCTAGGTCCCTTAGCTTCAACCCATCCACCATAAGTGGGAGTCTCATGCAAGTTGTCTTTAATAAGCTGGTGGGTTCTTTTTGTGGTACGTGTTAGATAGCAGCACATTTGTTCCCTTTCAATATGATAATCAGGATCAAAACTAAACCAGCTGACCTGTAAATTATCAACACATATACGTAACAAACTTCCGTAGCAATAGATTCATCAATCTTCACAGTTTACCATTAAATAAAAGAAAAGGCTAAACAATTTGTTGTCTCAAATTATAGGCTTCAAATTCCCTAGAAATAATATTACCATATGATCACATCATGAGCTTTACTTCGGTGATAGGTAGTTTGTCCAATTAAACTAATAAATCAACTTACAAACATCCCTACAACATGCTCATCTAATAACTGGGCAGGAGGTCTAGTACTTGGGTTTTTCTCTAAATAAAAATGCCCCTGCAATCTAAGGCCAGTATGTAGGTTAATATAATAAAATGCAACATGTTCCAGAATGAATGTTGAAATGAAATACATGTTTAAAATCAGCTCATATCGAAGCAAATTCTGAAACATAATTTAAAATCTTGAATCATGCAAATTTAATCCACTGAACCTACACATGGGATTAAATAGAAGGACCTCTTTATCTCCACGCTGCGGTTCAAGTCCTGAAAAATCAACAGTACGACAGTCCACACGTGCCGGGGTTCCAGTTTTCAATCGATCAGTTTCAAATCCAAGTTGTTGCAAGTTTTCAGTCAGTCCATGTGAAGCTGACTCACCGGCCCTACCAGCAGGCATAGAAGTTCTACCAACCCAAATTTTACCACTCATAAATGTGCCAGTGGTGAGAACAACTGAAGAAGCAAAGAAATTCATCCCAAAAAATGTGCTAACACCTTCAACATTGTCATTCTTTCCTAGTAAGAGATCTGTCACCATAGCCTCTCTAATAGAAAGGTTTACAGTGCTGATGATGGAGTAAATAGAACGAGTCAGCAAAAAGAAAACAACCAAGAAGACCCACTTTAGACAAGTGCACAATAGAAAAATAGTGTGAATCATTGATGGGCATTGATTACAAAAATAGTCTGTCCATTAATATACAAAATTTGAAAAGTATCTAAATCTTTAGTAAGTGTCATCAAGAGAATTTTCTTGAATAACACCAAACCATAGATATATAGAATAGTGGAGAAGCTAGTCTTCTGAAAGATGTCAACCCATTTAACATTTTATAGTTCATAGCACAATAGAAAACTGTATGTACCTGTATTAATTTCAACATAAGGTTATTATAAGTTGACATGTTTAAATCAATAAAACATTATTCATACAGCGATGGAGATGAGACAGTGGACTATTAGACATAGTTAGACTTTTGTACAGCTCCTTTTTATTAATACAACTTTCATAGTATCTAAGTATTTTAAATTTTCCTTTTCCACATTATATATATATCATCTAATGCTTAGCAACATCAAGTTCCAATGTCTTTTCCGTCGATAACTTTCCAAGAACTTAACTTCGCATGACATGCTCAAATTTAAACCTGTTTCCTTTAAATGCATACTATGATATGTGCTCATCTATCAATTCACTGATTTGACTACTATGTAATCGTAAAGTCAAAGTTCAGTTGTCCAGTTATCTAGACTTGAGTATCTCACAAATTTGATAGATATATACATGCAAAGCAATGTTTTGACCTCCATCATAAGAGGACTTTTAGATGATGAGCATTGATACTTTCCAGAACCTGGGCCAAAAGTAAAAGTTGATCAAGTAAACAGTAATTAGTTACCTCTCCACTATATTTTTCATTTGCACAGCATATTCTCTTTTGTCAGTTTGAGCACGTAGTGCCCTAACAGCAGGTCCTCTTGAGATGTTGAGAACACGCTTTTGCAAATAGCACCTGAAACATGAAGATGGTGATTGGTTTTGCTAAAAGATACAAAGCAACATCAAAACCACGGTAAGAAGAGATGGGGTTTCCTTGAAATAAAGTAACTCAATGACCTTCATGAAATGAAAGGGATGACAATCAAAAATAGAAAAGATTATCAGATAGTACTAGCAGTTTTGACAAATATAAACTAAATTAAGAATGGAACTCAAGACATAAAGTTGCAAATTAGCTACCAAGCCAAGAACACAAAAACAGGTTACATTAATCAATTCCATAAGCTAGATCATGCATAACACAATGAAACAATAGCAAAGAAATCATAGCTTTCACGCTAAGGAAAAAAAAATCTATTAGATGCAAATGAAGCAACTTCCCAAAATGTGCAATTGCAGTCATAGATTCTATATCTCATTCAATCTTATGCACCTGGGGTATTGGCCATGTTAACATCTTTCGTATCATCAAACATACATAGAAAGCTTTTGATATTACCTATCAGCAACCTTCCCGATTTCACCACCAAGCGCATCCACTTCATGTACAAGCTGTGATTTTGCAGGTCCACCAACTGCTGGATTGCAAGGCTGCACATAACCTATCTCAATAAAAAAATATATATATATATCTAAAACTTATGAGTACTCTTATCACCAAAGATGTTGCGTTACCTGCCAAGCAATTCGATCAATGTTTAACGTAAGAAGTAGAGTTTTTGCACCCAAACGAGCCGAAGCAAGGGCTGCTTCACATCCAGCATGCCCTCCTCCTACCACTATTACATCGTATCTCTCATCACTATTCCACTCTGCAAAACATAAGATAATAAGGGCTTGCCTAGTTTATGATCAGAAAATAATCTTTAAAACTGTAATATAATCCAAAAATCTAAACTATATCTACATTTTACACTCTTTTCCACATTTTTATTCTGATTTTACACTCTATTTTTAGAATTTTATTCGAATTTCACAAAATGGGCACTAAACCAACAATTTCAAAATGCCCAGGTAGTGTTCGACGAAATTACCCATTGAAACAAAACTACCTGAAGACGTCGAATTGACTGCCTCGGAGACGAGGGAGAAACGGCGGTAGAAGTTGGGGGTGCGGCGGAAGGAAAGGAGATGGGTTCTTGGGGAGGAGTGAGAGAATAGTGGCGCGTACAAGCGGCGGGTAAGGCGAAGGCTGGAGAGATTGAGGTTGAAAATGAGATTGAGTGTTGTTGCCATTTGAAAGTATAAAGGTTTTAATTTAGAGTTGAAATTTGAATATGATTCATGGAATGAAAAGTGAAATTGCCGGTGAAGGATCGTGGGTTGTGAGTTTGAAGCTGTGGCTACAATTTTATAGTTTCTATCCGTTACTGTGAATCTGTAACTGGAATTTCAAAGAGGCTTTTTTCAATATCTGGAGGAGAAATGGGCCGCAAACGGGTTGACGGGTCATAGTTTCCATGGGTTTATTGTCATGTCTCCCATTATCAGATTGTTTAGTATTAATTCATTTATTTTACTCGAAAAGTATTAAAAAAAACACTCTTTATAAAATTACGATAAACCCCTTAATAGGCTTTTTTTTAGTACTTTATGAACGAAATGAATGAGTTATACTAATCGATCTTATCGGGGGAAAATAAAATAAACCATAGTATTAATAAAGATATTAAATTTTAGTTAGCCTAAATAGATCCATTTAATATGAGAAATAATTACATGACGCAATCTCATCACCCCTCTAATGTTGCACATATATACAACAATTTTCTCTTTCATCTCTTTGTCAACATGATTCAGTAGTTGGACTCTGATCATTGATCCACAACCATTAGGAAAAATGTCACAACTCTTTTCAGATGGTCCTTATCCAATCGATTCGGGTGCTCTGTGGGACTCGGGTTCTGAAAAAAGAGTGAGTTTTTGAGAAACTATTAATAAAATTCAATAAAGTTTTCTTTAAATAAACATATGCAGAGTTATTTTACAAGCCAAATATCAAAACATCGTATCAGAGTTGTCTACATGACAATCAATATGCTGAAGTGCAGAAACATGCGTCTGGCCATCGACCTACACTGGAGG
>WYDK02118158.1:3649688-3667474 GCA_009867345.2 Toxicodendron radicans
CTTATGTTTGTGTAATAATGTTTAATTATCTTTAAGATATTTGTAGACATATCCCATCACACTTTTTCCTTTTGCAAGCAAGTCAACAATATCAAGCCATGTTTTTCTTTGTACTGCCTTTTTTTTGCATTTAGGACCCTGTACTTTAAGTACTTTGTTGTAATTTTCCTTTGTGCTTGAAAGGTTATTTACCTTTCACCCCCTGTTGTTGCCTATAAAGAAAAGCTTGTTCTCTTCAATGGAGGAGGCAATTTGGTGTATAAATTTTCCTTACGTTTTCTCTCAATCTCTAAACACTTTCTTCAGTCTCAAAGATGTAGTTGTGTTTCTGCAGAAAAATTAATTAACAAATCAGGAGATGGATGGGGTATACGGAATTGTCATTACTTGCTAGCTATAAATATACAACAAAACAGGTACCAATTACATTAATTAATTCTAATTAATTAGAATACTTTGTCACTTTGTCGAAAGCTTGAATAGACACAAGGGGAACAATACAAAAAGAATCAGAGGCAACATAAACTTTACACATGAAAATTGTAGAAAGATCAATTGAGACTAACGTCTCCATCTTATTTCCTCTTAAATATGGTTGATAGGAATCGCAGCCCCCATATCCCTCTTTTTATCCTCTTGTTTTATACCTTTAATAAATAGGGTAGTTTAAGGTGTCTTGTAAGGAATCGAAAGGAATCTAAATGCACTTTATCATTCTTTTATCTTCTTGTTTTGTACTAAAGTCGTTTTAATGTATGTTGTTGTCTGAACGGTGTTGTATATTTAAAGTAGACACATGCACGCAAGTATACGTGATCAACAAGTAATTTAGATTCCTAAGAATCAAATATCGTTCACATAGGGATTGTAAAACTAATTAGTCTTAATCTATGCTCTAACAGTGTTAACAGTAAATAAATTAGTGATGATATTAAACTAAAATGAGCAAAAATACGATAGTCACAAATAAATGAGTTGAACTAATGGACTAAAATAAACCAAAGTATAAACTCTAATTCAACAGAGTAATGTGGCAACAACAGATTCAGTAATCAGTTAAAGATAAGTCAGGTTTGAATAAAATATCTCATATTGTAATGTTATGAATATTGCTACAACATAACTCAGCATGACATTTCACTCGATTCAAACTCCCAAGATCTCGTATTGTTCCGTCGAACATTCTACAAGCTTGTCCCCTAAGTTTAAATCTAACATATGTCTATGTCGATTTGGACTCAAGAAACATATTTAAACCCCGGGTTGTTAATAATCATATAAGGAAGCAACCACATGTCTATGTATTCTCCTCATACTTTCGTATGACCCTAAGGACTTGTATTAACCAAATGATTTCTCTTGTTTCTTAGACCTTCTCAGCATCTAATAATTAACAAGCAAAACAACAAGTATTGACTGACCACATCAATATTGCAACAATAAACCCATTTGATTAAAATGAAATGTAAGCATCATAAGCTATATTAAAGTAAAAGTAACATTATAATAGGAGTTCAAATAATCAAACCCAACTTAAAAACAATTAGTTCATACTGAAATGAGAGAAAAACAAAGTAGAAAATACAACCATTATGTCCGTAAGAAATAAGAACGCAAATACGAGAAAAATATGATGAATGTCTCTTGGAAATTTCTCTCTTTCTTCCTTGTTAATGGCTCTTATTTCCTTGATGATTCTCTACACTTTCTACTCTGAAAATACCCTATGGCCGTCACTCACTCTAATGGAAGAAGACTTGGAGAAGACTTCTCTAAAATGAAGAAGACTTGCTCTCCAATCTTTTCACTTTTCTTTATATAAGAGAGAAAGTAGGACAACTCTTGACACTTGACATAATATTAGAATAAATCAACTCTCACAACTATGTTATTGTGCATTCTCTCATTATATACACCAAAAAAATGATTTTCCTAATCCACTGATCTAAATAGCACTATTTATATATTAATTGTCGTAATAATCAATATTTAAAACTTGACTGTCAATATCGTAGTAGCCTGGACTTTCTCAAGTTGGAAAAAACTTAGAATTATAGCGGCCACAATTGGAAAAATAAATTAACAAATCAGGAGAGGGATAGGGTATGCGGAATGTCATTACTTAGCAATAAATATACATGACAAGTAAGTACTACCTAAAATTAGATTTGAGACATTTATTATTAATAATTGTTCTATTTTTTTGCATTATCTTCTCTTCAAAGATAGTTTGACTTTGACTTGTAATACTATTGCTTTGATTGACACTGTGTAGATGAGAGAGCCCTAAATTCTTGTTAAAGAATTGATAATAAATATTAATTCCATAATATGTAGTAAATCTTTTATTTTTAGTTAAAGGACTGAGTGTTAATTAATTTCTTAATCTGAGAATAAATATCTCAATAAAAAGGAGAGATTCAGAATAGTTTTGCAAATAAAAAAAAAAAAAAAAAGGATAACATGTAAAAGGGAAGATGTTTATGATTTTCAAGATTTATCTATTAATTTGGACAAAATCTACAATACTATGGTGCTGCTACAACACTATAATCCAATTGTTGATGCCCACCAAGGCGCAAAGAGCGACCTAACCCATTTGACAAAAAAAGAGATTTAGTACGCTGGATGCGAACCTGCCAGGACCAGGATAGAAAATTGAAAAAAAAAAAAAATTTCTCAATTTGGATATTGCTGAATTATAAATTCTCCCAGGATTGAAAAATTAATTAACAAATCAAGAATGGGGTATACGGAATTGTCATTACTTGCTATAAATATACAACAAGACAGGTACCCACTACCTAAAATTAGATGAGACATTGTTGTTCATTTATTATTAATAATTGTTCTATTATTGTTCCCAAAACACCCCTAACGCCAATTTATGTATCTCGCATAAATTTCAAATTTAATTACTACCAATCAGATTCAGTATCAACTATCAAGATAGATGAGAAAGAAAAAAAAAATTCTAACATAACATCATTAATTATGGGAATTCCAATTTTAATTAATTTCTTAGTTTTTAAATTATTCTTATATGAATGATTTTGCATTACAAATTATGTTCTTTTGTATAAATTAATAAAAAACTAAAATATCAAAATTTCAGTATTTTCCACCATTGTTGTCATTTAGTAAACAAAAATTTCTAACCGAAGCAAACGGAAGGTGTTTGTCATTTCTAAACTTTTTGGGTATTAATTTGTCTTTACGACAAACCTTGGGTATGTGTAAGTAGTTCCCCCGATTTAATTACTACCAATCAAATTCAGTATCAACTATCAAGATAGATGAGAAAAAAAAAAAATTCTAACGTAACATCATTAATTTGCAATATAAGTAATGTATACCTATGCATATTCTAGATTGGTTATTATACTTGGCAAAATGGGCGGATACGGTTTAATGCATTTAGGACCTTTACCCATACTTGACCCGTCCTTTTTTTTTTTTTTGCGGGTGGGTCGGGTGATGCACGTAGGTACCCGCTCAAAATAAAAAAAAAAAAAACTTAAATGCTGAAATAATATAGAAATTGATCTAAATGTATAGAAATAATTAAATGTAATAGATTTTTGGGATTAAATTTAAGAGTACATTATATAGATTAGCTTGGTTGGTTGAAAAACATAGACCTATTTCACAAACCAACAATCACAATTACCTTAAAATGGTTGACTCGTGGGTCCACCCGTACCTGCAAGACCGGGTATGGGTGTTACATTTCTTTACCTATTTTCATTTTTTTTATCTGTTTGACCCGTATCCGTTTGACCAGTACATGTTACCAGACCCGTACCCGCCCGGCCCGCTCATTTGCCAGGTCTATTAGTTATGGAGGAACGAGCTCTTTTCCAAATTATTAATCCTCTTCATGCTAACATAAAAGGGCAATACTACATTTATAACTCAATCTCACAAACTCTCTCTCACAATACTTAGATGGTAGCTTTCAATTTTTTTTCTGATGAATTTCTTAAAATTCAAAATTCAATTGCAAAAAATTGGGAACTGTCACTTAGGGGTTGTGAAAGAGAGTTTGTGAGATTAGATTGTAAGTCAATCTTCATTGAACATATAAACTAAATTTATCTATAATTTCAGGTAACTTTAATTTCCCTTTTAAGACCATTGAATTACATTGTTAGAAAGGCTTAAAATTTATCATAAATTTAACAATAATCTAACCTTATATATATTAGCTTGTGGGACCACCTCTATAATATTCTAATAATCAATGAGATTTGTACTTTCTAAAAAAATATATCTATAGAGTATACGATTTTTCCACCCAAATAATAGTTTAATGACACTTTTTCACCCACAAACTTTTAAAATACAATTTTCTCACCCAAATAACACATTTTAATGACACTTTCTCATCTATCATGCCAATCATCGATCGATTTCGGCATTATTGCAACCCCATACCACTACTATTCTCTTTTTCGATCATCACTCACCAAAATCCTTCAAACCTTATTCCCGCTGACTTTGCCAATTGTCGAAAATCGAGTGATTAGGTTTTGCACAGTCGCCCCTCCTAAGTCAAATTCCGACCAATCACAACCACTAAAATCTAACCTTCCACTACCAAAAGACTCACTGACCTCCCATTTTCAAAAGGTCTAACAACATGGATGGAGTTGCTCTCCGTTCGCCGTCGAATCAGAAAATATATTTATTTTGGGAGAGAAAATGGTATTTTAAAAGTCTGTGAGTGAGAAAGTGTCATTAAACCATTATTTGGGTGGGAAAAAGTCGTTAACTCTGTATCTATATGATAAGAGTAATACTACACATACAATATTTTTATACAACATTTGTCATACAACATGATATGGTAAAAGATGACGGGTTATTTTTAATTTAAAATCAGCCAATCATATTTTGTCATATCATATTGTATGAGAAATGTTATATAAAAATGTTTTATGCATAAGATAAACCCTTTTAAAATGTCCAGATGATATGGTGTGCCCCATATACGTAAAATATATTCTCTTCTCCAATTTACTTCACAGTTGACATACATAATGCATTTGATCTCTATAAATAGATACGCCAGCCATTATACTAACACAGCTCCAAATCTTTGTCCTCTTCACTTCTCTTTCAAACTCTCTTTAGTTCAATATGGAGCTCATTTCAACATCATTCAAAATGGATTTCTCATATCTCTTCCTTTGTTATTTGGCTCCTCTTTTTCTCATTATTGCTTCTGGCATTTGGTCATTCAAAACCAGACACGAAAACCTACCACCAGGGAGTTTCGGGTGGCCTCTTATTGGTGAAACTATTGAATTCGGATCACAACCAGAGAAGTTTGTTCTTGATAGAATGAACAAATACGCTCCAGATATTTTCAAAACCAATATTCTTGGAGAAAAAATGGCAGTAATCTGTGGTCCAAATGGCCACAAATTTCTCTTCACCAATGAACATACAATCTTCACTCCATTCCTTCCCTATTCCATGCAAAAATTGTTCCTCTCTTCAGCTCCTCGTGACTTGAATCTCAGAGAATCTCTGAAAAACACAAGAGAAGCTCCAGGGTTCTTGAAACCTGAAGCCCTGGTGAAGTATGTGGGCGAAATGGATTCCGTAACTCAACAACAAATGCAAACTTTATGGGAAGGGAAAGATGAAGTGAAGGCATTTTCTCTAGCTAAGTCTCTAACTTTAACTCTTGCCTATCGTTTTTTCATGGGGACTGAGGATCCTGAGCGTGTTGTCAGGGTGATTTCCAGGCTTGATAATATAAAAGTAGGGATGCATTCTGTTCCTGTGAACTTTCCAGGGACGAATTTTCATAAAGCGTGCAAAGCTGCAGCTGCAGTCAACGTGGAGTTAATGAGCGTAATTTGTGAGAAGAAAGATGCAATGGGTAGGGGAGAACCGATGCGAGATATTGTGTCACATATGATTATGGCTTCAGATGGATCTGGGAAAGGGTTAGAGGTTGAGATAGCAGAAAAAATTTTGGGTTTGCTTGTTGCAGGATATAGCACTGTGGCTTCTGTCATGACTTTCTTCATGAAATATGTTGGAGAGAGGCCTGACATATACCAGAAAATCCTTGCTGGTGATTACCTACAATTTATTATATAGTTTTTTTTTTCTTTTTTTCCTTAAAAAATCTTTTAGGGTTATGCTTATTAACCTAAAAAAGTTATCGATTATTGAGAACCATTAGATCAGTGTGATTGAGACTATCGAGAGATATATGATAGTTTTAAGGTACTAAACCTGACAATATTATTAACCCTTAACAATCATTGGATATAGTAGTGCTGGTGAGACTACCATGATAGGTCTAATGGTTCTCACTGTTATATATATTACTAAACTAATTAAATTTTTTTGCCCTTTTTAAATATGTTTTACAAGTATAAAAACCTATGAGAATCTTAAGAAAGATAAGAATTTGAATGTTTTGAGCGCAATCTAATGCATTTCATATTAAGTTAGATATTAAGTTAAGGGATCATTTTATACCCTTAGAAATTAATGTTGATTTGAAACAATTTTGGGATCATTTTCTTTCTTAATACATATCTAAAACAAATCAAATTATCTGTAAGTTCTGTTGCTTCTAACAATTGTTATGTTGGACATGTCTTTATATTAAACTAGAGCAACAAGAAGTTGCAGCCTCTAAGAAGCCTGGGGAGCTCCTGAATTGGGATGATATGCAAAAGATGAAATATTCCTGGAATGTAGTTTGTGAAGTGATGAGACTCACACCAACGATTCGAGGAACATTTAGAGAAGCCATGAAAGATTTTACATATGCTGGTTACAATGTTCCTAAAGGGTGGAAGGTATACGGCTACTTATATTAATTTTGGATACAGATTTTATTGATTGAAATTTTATCTTTTAGTATTTACTTATTCATTATTATCCATTAACGTGATATAAATTTAAAAAAATCTTTGATATATCCTAATTAAGTATTTCTCTCTCCTTTCTCTCTCTATATAAAAGTTATGTAAATTATGAAAATAATTTTTTTATATGAAATGTTTGCTTGTAATATAGACGATGACATTTAACGTTACAAATAGGGGCGAGACCAAAATTTTATTTTGGAGAGGGCTGAAATGTTTTCTAAACAATATATAATTATATATATTATGAACATTAATTGATGGTTAAAATACTAACTATTTAAAAAAAAAAAAAAAATTGACCCGCGCTACACCTTCAACGTGGTTCCGCCCTTGGTTACCAAATATTGGCTCTGTCATTGCTCTTGACCATCATGATTTGATTAGAAAAATATTTTTTGCAGCTATATTGGACAGTGGATTCAACAAACATGAACCCTAAATACTTCCCAGATCCAGAAAAGTTTGACCCATCAAGATACGATGAAAAAAATAATTTACCTGCCTACGCCTTTACTCCATTTGGAGTTGGTCCTCGATCGTGCCCGGCACAGCAGTATTCTCGATTGGCGGTACTCAGTTTTATTCACAATGTGGTGAAGAAATTTAAATGGGAGATGTCAATTCCAGATGAAAAAATTACAGGCGACATGATGCCCTCCCCAGAACAAGGACTTCTAATCCGTCTTTATCATCACTAAGTCTATATTATATGTTAAAGTTTCCATTATTGGAATGACTATATATGTCAACACTCTTGTGATGTTATTAGATTAATAATAACGATTGGATTGATAGTTGATGTTTGTTGAAAATACCAACATTAATTCAATGTTTGAGATGGTGTATTTATATTATGAAAATGATATAACATATATTTAGTGCTTTCAATAATAAACTTGTAATTGATGCTTATCTTGTGTAATGACATTATGGAAATGATATGAACTGTAATATTTCAATTTCATCATACATGTATACATTTAATATTCATTAATTATACACATGTTACAATCAATCATGAAATATATTGCGGAAGTGATTTAATATTAAGACTAACCTCCCACCATAACAATTATTGTTTATTCTTCACGCTTGTGTTTCCCAAAATTTTACAGAATCTTCTTTTAATTGCATTTTTTTTCCAGTACAATGATTTTTGAGTTAAAAGAAATTTGCTTTAAAAAGAACCTGTAACTTCTCTCATTATATATGCAATTTGTCTTTCCATCAAAGACAACTGTCAATGGAAAATAACGGCATGAAACTGCTCAACATTTACCAATTAAAATTACATTTTAAATAAAAGTACAGGACCATTATAATTTTAATTAAATTAAAATTTTAACATTCTGCCACTTAGCCGAAACTTTTATTATACTATCCACAACATATCAGTTTTATATTCTTTATGTTTAATCAGAAAAGTAGGATTGCATGAATTACAGAGGTAGGTCCTTTTAAAACATGTATTATCTTCCATGTATTATTATGCAATTTTTCGTTTTCTAAATAAACACTTAAATGTGGAATAATACTTTATGAACAAACCTCAAAAGTTTGTTCCAGGTCCTTCAAAATGTTTGTTATTCTCTGACCAAAATGTATACAACTTAAAAAAGAAAACAAACTAAAATTACAAAATTTTAGAGAATGAAAGTATTACCTCTCAAAGTGACAAATGGGATTTGAATTACAAGATCCTTGAACGTCTTTGGTGACATGCCTTTGGTCAGAGGATCTGCAATTATCTGCTCAGTATGAATGTGTTCAATGAGCACTTCTTTGGCTTTAATGTGCTCTTTTACTGTTAAGTACTTAATGTTGATGTGTTTACTTTGACTTCAACTCTTATTGTTCTTAGCAAAGAATACAACAACTGAATTGTCACAATACAACCTTATTGGCCCAGAGATAGACTCAACAACTCCAAGCCCAAAAATGAAATTGCTCAACCAAATACCTAGTGTAGTAGCCTCAAAATAGGAAACAAACTCAACTTCCATGGTATAAGGGCAACCAAAGATTGTTTAGCACTTCTCCTAGATATAGCACCTCCAACTAGCATAAAAACATATCCGGATGTTGATTTTCATGAATTAACACAATCAACGAAGTCTGAGTCTAAATATCCAACAACCTCCAAAATGTCAGACCGTCTATATGTAAGCATGAAATTTTTAATCTCTTGAAGATACCTCATTACCTTTTTTGCAGCTCTCCAATGATGTAAACCTGGATTGCTTTGATATCTTCCTAACATTCCAACTGCAAAATCAATATCAGGTCTAGTACAAACTTGAGCATACATGAGGTTTCCAATAGCTAAAGCATGAGGAATGTTTTTAATTTGTTCATTTTCATTCTCAAGTGTAGGATTAGTTCATATTGAACCTGTCACCCTTAACAATGGGTGCAACACTGGATGAACAATCCTTCATACTAAATCTCTCAAGATTTTATTAATATAAACTTCTTAAGATAGTCCGAAAACATGTACACTACAACAGATGTAGGTTTTACAAACACCGCTAAAAGTATGCTAGGACAGGACATGTTGCGGCGTTTTTAACAAATGCTGCTATAAGCCAATGAAAACGCCACTGAAAGTGTCTTTTGGTGGCGTTTATTAAAAATGCCATTGTAAGTCAATAAATTGCCGCTAAAAGTTAATAAAACATCTAATTGGCTAGGTTTTCCCCATTTTTCCATTCCCGCTCTGAAGTAATATTTCCTCAAAATCCCCAAATTCCTTTCCGTCCACATTTCACTCTCTGTTCACTAGAACAAGTATTGTACTGTCTTAAAACACTAGAGCAAGCATTTCACACTACAACAAAACATAATGATTGCTTTTGTGGTTAACTTCGATAGGTATTTGGGCTTTGTTGGCTCCTCCCATCAGCGCTGTTTTGCTCCCCACCTTTCATAGACGAAAACCCTTCAATAACTACTCCCTGCCTCATTTCTCGCTTGAGTTTTGTCTTTCATGTGAGACTTTGCCTTAAGAACTAGGGTTGAGCCTATGACCATTTGTCTTTCAAACCCTTTAGTTGTTGAGTATGCATTTGAGGAACCAGCTCCTAACACTTTTGACGAGCAAGTGCAGGCTGCACTAGGTTTCCAGAGACATAATGATCCGTACTAGAACACATTTGATAGTGACTGGCATAATCATCCTAATTTTGCATGGAAGCATAAACTTTCTTAGAATGTCTCCCATTATAGGCCATATAGTTCTTCCAATCAGCAAGGCAATTGTTGGGACATGTATTCGGTCCAACCACCCACCCACCCAACCTAGGATCCCACCCCTCACCCAGCAGCCTATTCCAGTGCCCAGTTTACTAGAATCAATAATGGCTAAAATGCTCCAAACCATGCAGGAAGAAAAAGATGACATGAATGCTAGGTTCAATGAATTAGAGTAGCATTATCGGATAATACATTCTCATTCCCAATCCATTAGTAAGCTACAGACTCAGATTGTTCAAATAGTTGAAGCGGTTAATAGAAGAGAGAATTCCATTTGTTGAGTCAAGTTATAGATAATCCTAATGGTGTACCTTACCAAATGGGGTGTCATGAACAAGCTAAGCCTGAAAGGGAATTATAGGTTGAGGTTGGAGAGAAAGAGAGCCTAGATGGAGACAAAGACGAGAGGGGTGAGAGAGAACCAACCATAGAGTTAGGTGTGCCTAGACATGAAAGCGCAAAAATTGGGGAGAAAGAACCATCCCTTATATCTGACATGTCGATTGAACCTTTTCCCTCAATACCTAGAGTCACATAATGCATCCACTTGTTCCCGAATTGCGAGGGTCATGTAAGGAACCGCCAATGTTTCACCACCTTGAACTTTTTTGTTCACGCCAAATCTAGCTAAAAACTTTAAACTAAGCACATTTGGAAGGCAACCCACCTTTGTAATATGTTTTTGTTACTTTGATGTTTTTTTGTTTTTGTTTTTTTCTTTGCAAGATTCCCATGGTTGGAACTCATATTGACTAGTCGAGAGCTACACTTCATCACACTTCACAACCCACATTGTTGACAACCCCATAATTGTCCCTCACGTTGTATCTCTTCATCTTATATGTTCATATTGTCAATTGAGATATATTTTGATACTAAGTTGGGGAGAATATTTGTAGTTGAGAGTCATTGAGGACAATGAAAAATGAAGTTGGGGAGAGTTGTTTATTGATTATATAGAAGTGTTGATTGTGTGTTGAGTTGAAAATTGTGTGTTAATTGATTTTATTGGGTGTTGATGATGATTTTGTTGATTTGTGGATTTTTGTGGAGAGAAGTTTTGATTGAAATATCAATGATCATATTTTGTGGAGATTGCCTTGATGATGTGGTGTTGATGATGATTTTGTGGATTTGTGCATTTTTGTGGAGAGAAGTTTTGATTGAAATATCAATGATCATATTTTATTGAGATTGCCTTGATGATGTGTTTTGTGACGGATTGTGCATGTTTTTGGGACGTTATGTGTTGAATGGATTGTGCATAATTTTTGTGGCATGATGATGTTTTTGTTGAAAGTATGTCAATTCTTACTCTTGTGAGTCCAAAAGTGGTAAAATTGAACTAAAATGAGCTAATTTTAAAAAATTTCATGGATTCATGCATGATCACCATTTTAGAAACATGTTTTGTGAGGTTTTTGAATATGGTTTGTTGCAACATGTTTTTAAACATTGAATTATTGTTTCTGTTATGTGCTAGGTTTGTCCATAATTGTGGTTAGACACCATTTTGTGTGAGTATCATGTGTCTTAGTGTTTGTACAAGTCTCCCACATACTTTACATGCCCATGACGCAAATTTTCATTTATTATCTTGCATGTGTTAAAAATGTTAATCTTTGTCTTTGAAAGTGCTTAATGATTTGGTTTTGATTTGTAGCCTAGTGATGAACAAAATTAATCCTCGCAAATGCAAGGGTCGATTCCACATGGATTGTAAGTGCTACAGTAATTCTAATAACTATGCCTTGTGAAAATAATTAACATAAAATAAACAGAACGCATAATTAACATTTAATGGTTTGAAAATCTAATTACTTAAAAGAAAACATAGGTCTCTAACTTTATCATAATTATCCAACTACATGTTCATCATCAAACTACCGTTCTCTCTACTTTTTTCTAGGGTCCGTACTCTTGTCTTATCAGGGTATTATTGTATATCATTAAGCTTTGGATATTACCGTATGACGTTCAGAATTAACCCACTTTCTACACCCATTAAGAACTAGAGTACAACAAATAACCAATTTGCATTCGACATGACGTATGCTCAAACACAAATCATCCATTCACAGAGCTAATCAAGTTGGCCATGGCGTCTCTCGTTTTTAAGGTATTACCGTAAGACTTTTGGGATTAACCTAATGTTTTTAACATTAAACTAGTTAGGGCGTATAGTCTAGCCTAATGATTAAAAACCCATTAAAAAAAGAAAATCTTAAAACTACAATCCAATATGTATTTGGCAGGGTGTACGCTCAAACACAACTCAACCAATCCACACTCAATCTTGTCTCATGCAATCAATCAATTAACATCAAGGTTGATCAGACCCTAATACCAACTAAAGACTGAATTAAATGCAATGAATGAATCTAGAACACGATTGAATAGATCAAACAAATAGAATATATCAAAACACAAGCTTTCAATTAGATTACATTAAATCCCTAGAAAAATAAACTAGCTACATAAAGGAAAAGAAAATATTACACCTGGAAGCCATGAAGAACAAACGAGAAGGAGATGAGGTCCTCTTTCTAAAGCCCCCCAATTCTAAAACATTTTCCAAGCTCCTTAAACCTAAGAAAAATAGTTTATTTAGAGTGCTAGGGTTGCTAGGGGCGCTTTTGGAACGAATTTTCATATAAATTTTTCACTTCTGCATGAAATGTGCCGCGACACAAAATTTCTTCCCAATTGCACTTCTAACGCACTGATGTACCTTTTGTATCACTGTTTAACCATCTTCCAGGTTGAAATGGATCACTACCAAAACATAAATGTTTTAGATATGTCTCTTATCTTTACAATGCAACAAAAATCAGGTCAATTAGAATTGTCTAGTTCAAGATATGTTCATTTTAGTGAAGCATGTCCAGTTCTGCCCATTGCAACCTTTTTATGCTGGGGCATGGCGCTGCGGCGCATGAATAGTTCCTCTACGGTGAACAAACTTCAAAAACTCATAACTTCTTCGCTTGAGCTCTGATTCTCGCACTGGTTTTTCCTACACGATTCTGATTCTTTACTCTTAAACATACATGCTTGAGATCCTCATTTTTCAACACCTAAATACCTGAAAATTCACAAAACATACCCATGATTCTAGAAAACAAAAGAAATATAGTGAATTAAGTAAAATTAATCAATTAAACCTAATTCCCACACAAAATACCCTTAAAATCACTAGGTATGAAGGCACTTCTAAGCATTCATCACAATCCCCAACCAGCTATTTGCTAGTCCCTAGCAACCGAATCGATCTAACACAAAATCTAAACCTAACTACGCTAACCTAAACTAAACCACTTTTGTAGGTTGACACGATTGCATTTAGCATATGTAATAAGCTTTTAGACCCCTAGGTCCCCCTAGTGGACGAGTTATAGTCTCGTGAGGGTTTACAACGATGTTACCCACAAACATCCTACAAATCCTAACACCCCTATATACAAAACAAAAGTTTTATGGATTAAGCAATAATCATGTCTCAGACATTGCATACACATATAGCAAAAAAAATCAGCAATAATTACACACATCCCAGAACATCCTAAGCACCAGCTTCATTTTCATTCTCAAATCTCTAACACAGTCAGTCCACAAACCATTAATCCGAGCTCCAAAGGTAATTTCATATGCAACTTCCAAAAAGGATGTTGGCTAAAAAAGACCAAGAAGGGATTGAACAAAATAAGAGAGTTAATCTCATTTATTAAAACATAAAAAAAAAAATGAAACATAACACAACCCTCATTCAAATTTCCCAACATTTGTTTGAATCTCTCTTCCTAACCACATTTGCATTGTTTTCACATTTCACACTTCCTTTATTCATTGATTGCCAATACTTTTTTTTCTGTTTTTTTTTTCTTTGAATGAGGCAATTTAACAAATAAAATAATATAGGAAGGTTCCAAAACACTCATTTGCCTCTTTATCAGTAAATTCTCCATCTGCTGCATTCAAAGCTAACTTCAATTCGTCTTCTGTCTTATCCTGCAAAATACTAGAGAAATTAATTGGATCCGAAGTCTCAATAAAGAAACTCTCATTAGCTTTAGAAGGTGAAGACAACGAATTGAAAACTGAAAACTCCACGGTTTGATCAAGAATCGTCATCTTGAGCTTCCCATTCTGAACGTCAATAATTGTATTCGTTGTGGCCATGAACGGATGTCCAAGAAAAATGGGCAACTCATTGTCGAACTTTGATGGTGTCTCCGTCTCAAGGACTAGAAAATCAACAGGAATAATCAGTTTATCGATTTGAACTAAAATGTCCTCTACAATACCTCTTGGATATTTCACTGAGCGGTCTGCTAGTTGTAGAGTCATTGTCGTAGGCTTTAACTCCTCCAATCCTAATTGTCGATAAATAAAGTACGGCATAAAGTTGATGCTTACACCCAAATCTAACATGGCTCGCTTTTCCTTTTTATTACCAACAGAAATGTTGACAATAAAACTACCAGGATCTTTCATTTTGGGTGGTAATCTACTCTGCAGCACTACACTCACTGTCACACCCCCTCTTGGGTGGTCCTTACCCTACCGGATCTAGACGCTCCGTGGGACTCGAATCCCGAAAGGAGGGTGAGTTTTTTAGAAACCTTTTTAAAAACCCAATAAACTTTTCATTAAAAGATACCAATATGCAAAGTTATTTTACAAGCCCAAATATAAAATACAGTATCAGAGTTGTCTATATGACACTCAACATGCGGAAGTACAGAAACACACGTCTAGTGACAGACCTACAACAGAGGATGCGACTCGACTCCTGTATGATGACCTGTAGGGGGTAAAATAACAAATAGTGGACTAGGAGGCTCAGTGAGTGGATAATACATTTGTAAAATACAATATATTAAAATAATCAAAATAGAAAACATGCTCAAGCAATGACCCGACAATCACCCACAACACACCGATACATCAATCTCCCCGGGCTCTACCCTAACTCTCTGGCATATGCCCTGAATACCAACAAACCGATTGGCATCACATCTCACACGCCCACTCGTGGAAGATCCCCCAGCACTCTCGCATAGGTGGATGCGACCCTGGGCACATGTACCCACTCGTGGAAGATCCCCCAATACTCTCAAACATAGGTAGATACGACCATGGGTACTAATACCCACTCGCAGAGGGGCCATCAGTGCTCTCAGACATAAGTGGGATCAGATCTCCCCTACTTGGGTAATTATAAAGAAATGTCTGGAGCTCATCAGAGGTCAGTCTGTTCTGTCTCGATGGGATACTATCACAATGCGGTAGTACAGACCTCCTCAATCACACTCTGCTATTTGTCACCCATCGTGCTCAAAATCCACCCAATCTCATCATCACAATACCACATATACACAACATGCATAAATGTGTATATAAAAATTATATATATATATATGCAACACATATGAGTTTTACAATAAACACCTACATGCATCTCTCCATGCAAAATATCAGTTTAGTTCCTCATGGGGAAATATCAGTTTAGTTCCTCATGGGGAAATATCAATATGCCTCCTAAACTTTTTCATCATTACTTTTAGTCCCTCAACTTTTCTCACCTTTCAATTAACCCCTATAGTTTTTCATTATCACATTTAGGTCCCTCGATATTTGATTTATTACACTTACACCCCTATCTCCTTGATAGGTTTCAAACTCACACCCCTATGAAGCCTAGAATCTCTAGATTCTTCTAAGTGTTGTCGCTAAGACAACACCTTTTTGTGCCTTGGAGACAACAAACCTGAGAGTTTGTTGCTGAGACGACAAGCCTTCTTCGCCCTGGCGACATTCTGAAAAACTTTCTCCACTACTATTCACTTCAACTTCACTACGGCAACACATTCATGTCACCTTGGCGAAGTTCATGATCTTTTCTCCTTTTTCTCCCCTAATTACAACCATTTCACTCCTCATCAAACACACAACATCCTACCATACATAAACATAAAAAACAACCCTCATATACAAGCAACCTCCCAATTCCATTACTCCCTCATACCCAACATCACACATTATGCAATTAAGTTTTAAAACACAATTCAATGCAATAATTGATACGATTCCACTCACCTTGTTGCCGATCTAACTTAAAAATTCCGACCTTTTCTCCCCTTCACCTAAAACCCCAAATTTACTCATTTTCAAATTTCTCAAATCAAATGATAAAAAGATGAATATAATGAAATTGAAGCATGAATGGAACCATAATCTTACCAATGAACCGAATCCTAACTCAATTCCTTCAAATCTTCACTTTCTCTCTCTCTCTCTAAAACTATCTCCCTCACGTTGAAAGAATGAAAAATGGGGGAAATTCTACCAATTTCCCTCCTTTTATAGTAAGTTGCAAAATATCCATTTAGCCCCCAATGCTTTCCATTTCTTACAAAAGCCTCATTCAAGCTTTCATTTCCCCGCAAATGCACCCCAAATTCAAGCAAATTAACTGCATACCAATTACTCCGTGACACGGGGTATCATACTCACTGTCTCAGACATCAGAACTTTCTTATGATGTTCATACTTACGCTTTCGTGTGCTTAACTCTTTGAAAAATTTAGCATAAGCTGACATGTTCCTGATCATAGCAAGCAAGGGTAAGTTCACATTAACCTTAGATAAAATGTCATAAATATCAAAAAATGACTTATCTCTTCACTTTGAACGAGTGCACTTGGCTCCTTCTCCTTGACTTATTCTCTTCCTACAAGGCCAAACAGAGGTTCATTAGTTTCAGCATGGGTACCTTTATTAATTACCTTACGACTTCACAATACTGTGATTGCATTTGCTTGTTCAGGTTGGCTTGGTAATTTCCCGGAACACGACCTTGCACTGCCTCCACAATTTGTCCAAATTGAACCTCCAACTTCTTGATTGATGCTTCTTGATGTTGGAATCGCTTCTCGAAGTTTTGATTTGTCTGTTGGGACACTTGAATAAAGCTATTCAATGTTTCTTCCAGAGAAGGCTTCTTTGGTTGCATGATGTGATCATAACCTTATTGTTGCTGGTTATTTCTCCATGAAAAGTTAGGATGGTTTCGCCATCCAACATTGTATGTGTTTGCAAACGGGTTGTTTGGAGTTTGGTTGTAGGAGTTCATCATGTTCGCTTGCTCCACAGATTCTGGGAAACTCTTACTGGAAGAATAAGTGTTAGTCATATGGCCAATAGTACCACAAATAGCACATACCTCATTGAAACTACTCTGTCATTGCCCCATCATCATGGTGCACATGGTCTTGACTTGCTTTGTCAATTCGGACACTTGCATGGCCAACTCGGTGTTAGCACTCACTTCATAAACTCCTTTTGTTTTTCCTCTAACACTCTTCTGTTTTGAGTTGGTTCCAAGCATCTCATACAATTTGTAAGTCTCGTCTGCAGTTTTTTCTCCCATAGCACCACCTGCAGCATTATCAACTATGTCCTGGCAAGCCTGTGTTAGTTTGTAATGCCCGTATCCAAATGCCAAAAAGGTACGTAAAATTTCATATTTCATTCCCATACCCTTAGTAGTAAATATTTGAAAGTACTTTAAAAGAAATAAAGAGAAATAAGCATAAATCTTCACTAGGGGTAAAATGGTCTTTTCACATG
>WYDK02118158.1:3702684-3737666 GCA_009867345.2 Toxicodendron radicans
ATGTATACGCCCTACCAAATACAACTTAGTTTATTGTCTTGTTCTTAATGGGTTTTCGTTCACTAGGTTAGACTATACGCCCTAACTAGTTTAATGACGAAAGCACTAGGTTAATCCCGAACGTCCTACGGTAATACCTTAGAAATGATAGATGCTTTGTCTAGCATTTAGCTCTAAGTGAATGGATGATTCGTGTTCGAGCATACGCCCTTCCAAATGCGAATTGGTTCAATGTTTAATACTCTAGTTCTTAATAGATGTAGAATGTGGGTTAATTCCGAACGTCTTACAATAACACCCAAGGCTTAGTGTTAGATATCAATACCTTGAAAAGACAATAGTGCGAACCCTAGAAAAGAGTAGAGAGAGCAGTAGTTTGGTGAAAAACACATAGCCGGATAATTGATGAAATTAAAGACCTAGGCTTTGTTCTTTAAGTAGTTGGATTTTATATTCTTTAAATTTTTATTTCATGTTCTTTTACTTTTATGTTCATTCTTTTCATAAGGCATAGTTATTAGGGTCACTAAAGCACATCCAGTCCCGGTGGAATCGACCCTTGCATTTGCACATTGAACTTCGACGAGCACTCGTGCACTTGCGAGGTATTTTAATTTGCACATAAGTTCCTCAAATGTGTACTCAACAGCTAAAGTGTGTGAAGGAATAACAAAGGCATCATGTCTTGTCCGAATGGGTGGTGGTTGCCTAGAAGCTTACCCTTGTATGGATATGAACGTGTAAAATTGGTAGACTAAGTCGATATCATCCAAATGAGATACCTCATATATGCCACCATTCCTAGCTGGCTCCCTATTTTAGGAATCCTAGAAGCTAGATGGTTGTGCATGAAATGAAGATTATCATACATCCTACGTGCTTGCTATTTTTAAAACCAAGGGTACTAGAATTGGTTGACATGATTATCTACCAAGCATCCATCAATCAAGCACACAAAGGTTCCACCAACAATCTCAACACAAAATTCAAATTAAAAGAACTAAATGCAAATCCTAGAAAGCAAATTCTGAAAAACACAAATAAAGAAAATTAAAATAAATTAAAACTGAAAGTTAAAAATTAATGTACTAAATGCAAAAATTGAAACACAACTTCAACAAAACAAAAAAGAAGAAGCACACAACACAACTCTAAACAAACATAAAATTTAATGAAATGTTAAACAACCTAACATGCACCTAAACAATGCAACCAAAAAGAAATTAAAACTTCATACAAAAAAATTAAGTCTTAAGAATAAAATAAAAATAGCAAAAACAATTAGAAAACTAAAAAATTAACAAATTAATACTATCACAAGTAATAATTCAACAAGCAATCTAATTAAACTAACTACACACACAATTTAAAAATCACACTTAACAAACACAAAAACAAAAATAAAGTATAACAAAAATAGAACTTAAATCCTAAGAACAAAAACACAAGATGCAAATTAAGGCAAAATCTATCAACTAATAAACTACTCCAAAAATTAACTATTAATCAAAAGAATAAAAAAAACTAAAAAGTTAAGAGAATTTTACAACCGGGTCACGCTAAATCTTTAATGCTCATGATACGTTGTTGTGTTCTCTCAATTGCAATCCTCCTACAAAACAAAAACAAATGCAAATGAAACTGTTCTAATGAAAATTAAATGCAAACAAAAAAAAAATCACATAAAACGATAAACTAACCTGAAAGAAAATAACAACAAAAATGCAAAGAAATTAAAACTAAAAAGACAAAAAGTAAAACACTCAATCACACAAAATAAATCAAAAACATTCAATAAAAGCAATTAAGAACAACAAAAAACATGCCACAAAAACAAAACTATCAAAATTACTCAATCAAAACAAGATAATTCTCACAAACAAATTAACACTACAAAGAAATTAAATACAACAGACACTGCAACTAAAGCAAACCTAAAAGATAAACTAATAATTACTCAAATACACACAAAGTCACAAGCACGTTGCTCCCCGGCAACGGTGCCAAAATTTTGTCGAGACCGGTTGTCACGGCCAACAAAATTAATTAATTTATCCTAATTATCGTAGTTAGCGGTAAGCAGGGTCGAATCCACAGAGAGCAATTACTTATGACTAAATGAATATTTAAGTAAACGGAAATAAAAAAAAAAGTCAATTGATTGGTTGAAATTACGCTACAAAGCAATTTGTGAAAATAAAGAAACTTAATTAAAAATAAATCAATTTAAAGACAATTATCTAAAGGCTCGAAATAAAAAACTAGTTTAAGTTTGATATTAAAAATGTTGCCTTTACGGTTTTGGGTCGATACGAGATTAACCATCACAACACTCTATCATGCTCTACTGTTTCCTAAACCTATAAGGCAAGACAAACCCATAAAATCGCTTACCGGTACTCTAGGTATAATCTATCATGTCTCACCTGATTACTCAAGTTCGATTGGCTAAAGACTATCATTGAATACCGACAAACGTAACATACAAACACCACTAGCTAGTACATAATTAACAAATACAATTCATTAACACATAATATCAAATTAACCAATTACACAATACATGCAACACACGTAAAAATGAAATAAAACGTGAATAAAACTTTATTACGATCGTCGTGAAGTAATTAAAAACAATATTCAACATTTAACGGTTTCAAACTAACATGTATCGTGCAATCAATATTAATCAACAATAACGCTCAATGGATAACACGATAATCAAATAACATTCATTAACTATATTAAAGTATCGAAATCGAACACGAAACAAAAACAAATATAGCCAAAAAAAAGTATTACCGAATATCCACTGATCGAACTCATCCAACTAGTTGAGAGCTATCGACATGGGCTGTGGGTGTCAATCTCGATCTCGCCTCTGCCGTAACGGATAACCGGGAGCTTAGCCTCTCATCGGGGTGTCGATGGGGGCTGGAATGTCGAGAACGGGGCTGACCATCATGGAGAGGTGATGACCGACGTCAAGATGATGTGACGAACAACTAAAAATGATCAAGCCAAAAGATGAACGGTCACGACTCGCCGGAATCCAGTGGGCCCCACACAGACCTCGTCCGATCGACAATCCGAAGATACCGATGGAAATATCTCGACCTTAGGAGTTTAGATCTGGTGGAGATGAGATAAACGAACGTCGAATAAGGTCAAGGTATGATCGGAAAGATGAAGAGATGTGGAGAGTCTTCTAAAAACTGATGGCTGCGTGTTTCAAATGAAGGAAAAGCTACTGTCAGCTAAAAAAAATCATTTATATAGTCAAATTGGAAAATATCCATTTGTCCCCTACACAATTAAAAAGTGACAAGATCATCCCCTGCAATTATGACAATTAATCTCATGTTCAACAATATTAAGACAAATTCATCCCTAAACAATAAATCACAACCTAATATCAACTCACATCTCATAAATTATTTTAAATATGCACAAATTATGATAAAAAATTAATAAATGATTTTTTATGAATTAATTTATATATTCTTAAATTATCTTAATAAATATTTAAATTAAATATAAATTACCTTAATAAATATTCAAATTAAGTAGAAATGAACCATTTTAATTGAGTATTTTCATGACTCAAACATTTTGTCTCAATTTATTTCCTGTACGGAAAGTTACTTGTACGATATTTTTGGATTGAAGATACCAAAAATTATTCATTTCCTGAACAAAAAGTCAGTAGGTAAGTTTGACCTGTTACCCAATTGCGGCGCCTTACATCTCATAATCTCATCAACTTCAATGGAGTTTAAGTCGTTAGTTGGTAGCTATATGATTATTCAGTTGACAAAATTCTTTTGTATGTTTATCTTAATATCAAAGAGCTAATGACGTTTTGAATTTTGATCCCTCGGTTTGCAATTGATAGGGACTAAAACGTAATTGAGAGACCAAAATGTTACTAATTTTTTTTTATAAAACTAAGTGTTATTTAAACTATACTGTAGGGACGAAGTTTGTTTCCCCATAAATAAAGTATCAAAGTTTTCTTTAAAAGACAATTAGTTAAAAATCATAGGGTGTTTCACATTTCTATGTGAAATTTATCAAAGCCAAAAAAAAAAAAAAAAGCCTTAAGATGCTCTCTTCTCTCAAATAAATGCTTGACTATTTAATCATACATAGTATACTTTGTGAATTGCGAAATTATATGCTCTAGTGTAACTAAGCATGGTCTAATAATAATAATAATAATAATTTCTAATCAGGATCATTATGATATAATTATATTAAGATCATGTTTGAATATTGTTGGACACATTGTTCTTGGTTCAAGTTGGTCCATCAAGATCTAATGTTTTCATTAGGGTTGACAGTCTTGCGCGTTGTTAGATTTTGAAACTCTCTCTTTTTCTAGTCCGTGTATCAGATCTCATTTAAGAATCAATGTGAGAAAAAGGGGTAATTTCATCTTTTAAGACAAACAAGGTATTTTGGTAATTTTATAGTGCAATTAAATTTGCTAAGGTTATTGTCTAAGTACAATTTTAATCTTGAAATTAAAATTGGTGAGATTATAAATATTTAAATATTTAAATATACATATATATATATATATATGTGTGTGTATTTAAATGAATTATTATTACTGAATAAATTTTTTTTAATATTGTTAGTAATCAATGATAATAAATAGCAATTTGGGGTGTTTGGCTATAAAGATGATTAATTTAGGAATCAATGACTATTCATAAATTGTATAGAGTTTTAATTAAGTGCACTATATAAGTGCAACTTTAATTAAAACATACACACACTTATTACTTTTGAAGAGAGAAGTTAAAACCCTAGCCACCCTCTAACACCCAAACAACGTGTAAGCCATTTGTGCAAGAAAAATTCTTTTTTTTTGGGTTCTTGAAGTCATTGAAGTTGTTCTAGCATATTGACTTGTGGTTCTTCGGATTATCTTCGTACGAATCAACGTTTGTGCGATTTTTTCTTTGGATCGATAGCGAAATCGCAATTGTTAGTAGAGCCGCCTACAAAGGTATTAATCTAAATCCTTGTATGGATTTCAATTTAATTATATATATCATATAATCTATATGTATTAGTCGTGATCCTGGCAAAAAAGGATTCATTGAACGGAAAAGATTTGTTTTATTCCGCTGCGCCATTCAATGGACTACCCAACATCGCTCCCGCGTGGTTCCCTTATTCCACGTTGTTCGCGATCTTGCCAACTCTTGGGTTTTGAGGAGCTTGAGTTGTCATGTGCGGTCTCGAGCTCCCAGCTCGGGGTGGACTTGTTGGGCTCATTCAAGCACAGGCTCGGGGTGGACTTGTTGGGCTCATTCAAGCACAGGCTCGTCTGGCGCATGTCTCTCATCTCTGCCACATAATACTGTAGGGTTTGTCATGCATTTTCATGGAAGCTTAGAATGAGTTGACAAAAAAAAAAAAAAAAACTTAAAATACACGAAAATAAAGTAAAGGGATAAATGCCTAACAATTCACCGCTTAAAGGCTAAGCCACCAGCTAATGGAGAATTAAACGCAACACACTCCAAAACTTCAACAACACAATAACAACTTACAAACAACAACAAAAGAAAATGACATAAAACATAAGAAATAACAAGATAAAATAAATGATAGATGTCAATGAGCTCCACAACATAAAAGCTAAGCTACTAGCTATGAATATCACTAACAAGCCAATCTTCAAGACGTAAAGGCAAAGTCACCGGTCAAAGAAGAACCACCACCAAATCTTGGCTAGAATTTGGATAAATGATAAATGATAGAAAACTCTCTCAAGAGCCCTACATTTTTTCATTTCAAAAATTCATTCTCAACTTGTATCACAATGAAGAAGTTGGCCTTTATATAGGCCTTACAAGGATGCCATAATACTTGAAGGGTAATACATGAGAGGCAATACAAGGTAATTGAAATTCAAGATAATAATAAACTATGAAACACATTTTAATTAGCCATCTTAAATGTCTCCTAAAAGCCAAAATGCCTACAAACACAAGCAAGAATCTTTGACCTAGAAATTTCCCAAAATGGTAAGGAACATGGAGCCGTCAAGGACGACAACTTTGTCTTTACCAAATCAAGAATGTCTTGAGACACCCATATCATAATCATGTCCCCTCCATTAAATGCCTACATGTGCATATATTTGACTAGCATTTGTTCCCTTCATTTAACTTAAAAACCTTAGCTCCAACTATTCAAATTACATCTAAATAAATGGATTAGGCCTATTGGATCAACAATTGGGGGATTTGGACAAATTGGGCTTAATTTGAGCTCATCTTGCTTTATTCCTTCAACTTGGGCCGAATTGACTATGGTTTGGAAATGTATTGCAATATGAATTCGCATCAGTTTGTACTGCATTAGTGAGCGTTTCTATCATGTCCATCACCTGAGCGTTTTTCTGGTTTGGAGGCATCTATCTCCTGAGGGTTGGTCGGTTGAACCACTGGTGGAACTAGGGCCAATGGTGGGTGTCCCTGCTAGACTCCTTGGTTGTCCGCCATTCCCTCACCTACAACTTGGCTTCTAGTTCGTGTCATGGCTGTTGTGCGGTGGTTGTGGCTGCTAACCAGGGTAATTATAGAGTTTTTAAGGTGAGTGCACTCTTTCTAGCACCTAAATATTGATGCAAAAATTTACAACAACCAGAGGTACCCAGTCGACCACAACAGGATTGAGTAAGCTGGGTGCGTGACTACTAACAATCGGCTAGGATGATTAATAGCTAGCAATGGGTTAAACGATAATAAAAATAACGAGAGATGGGGACGATTTTTTAAGTGGTTCAGCGGTTGTTAAACCAATCCTACGTCTATTGTTATAGTATTGCCTTTGTGCTTAACTTTATAATGAGAGAAGTTTTAAGAAAGAGGTAACTAATTAATTAGATGGAGGTGACAACAAACTCTTCACACTCTAGGCTCACTGATATCTCTCAATAGCCTCCTCCCTCTCCTTTTTCGTGTCCCCTTCGAACGAAGGTAGTCCCTCATTTTATACACCCTATTTGATAGCAGTTGGGGGGTGGGTATGTTACGGAGGGATTTGCACGCATACGCCCCGTAATCCGGGTCATAATCAGACTTCCCCATGCTTAAATCTCTTAACCCATACTTTGGACAGTAACCACCCTTATTTGAGTCAGCCAATCTTTTGAGGGGAACCTTCAAGTACGAGAGTGACACGTGGAAGGTGCATGACTGTTAGATTCCGGTCTAATAAGGGGACAGATGGCACCTTTCCAAACGCCATAAAAATTTCCGCACGACACTAATATATTTCAGAAAGTATTGAAATGCTCCTAGCGTTACTGTCTTGTTAAGTCAATTAGTTTATTTGATAGTCAACTAAAATAATCAAATATCTGTTTTACTCTTTTATGCCACTTATCAAAATTGAAATGATTTCTTTCTCATTTGCTTTGATTTTTTTTCACAAAACTATCAAATCTTAATCATATGAGTGGGAACTTAGTTAGTTATTCCTTACAATGGAGACCATTAATATTTGGATGAAAAGTCTAATAATAAGGCTTAAGGCTGCGGTTAAAGATTTATTTTTCAAATATCAAAGGGCAAGTTTGTTTTATTATTTTGAGTATTTATTTGAAAAGTTAATTGTGATAGAGTTGAGTTGGATATAATATGATTTTAAAAATGTGTTTCGTACATTTTTTTTTAAAATAGTTTTTTAGTATTTTTTTGAAAATATTTAAATTAAATTTTAAACCTGTATATTTTTTAAATTACCTAATATCCCACAATAAAATTTTGAAAATTTTAAAACCACCCCATAGGCACCCAACCACTGCCGGTTGTGGGAGGTCGACGGTGGAACAGAGCATGGCCGGCCGGTCGTGCGCCGTTCTACGACCAGCGGCCGGCGGTGTTTGTTTGTAGTTGTGTGTGTATTTGTTAAGATTTGAAACTTTTATTATAAAGTTTAAAATTTGGGTAAAAAAAGTGGAGGGAAAAATTGGAAGGAAAAAAAATTTAATTTGGAAAAATATTTTGAATAGAACAGGATATTGATATTTTGTAAAATAATGAAACAAACACATTTTTTTTGGATTGGATATGATAAAAACAAACGGGTCCAAAGTTTCCACAACATATGTGTCAACATTCAAAGATAGCCGGTGCCGTTTATAGTGAGAACAAAAAGAAAAAAAAAAAATCAGTTCTACACCATAGGTTCTAAAAATTAACACTACTCAACAAGAAAGCTAATGCACCATATAAACTATGAATAAGAAATAAAAACAAAAATAATATAAATCCTTAAATGTAGGAAGTTTCAGCATAATGTACTAGAACAGTTGGGGTAAGGTTACAACAGTCGATGAAATTTTTCGTTATTTTCATAATATAAATGACATCATAATTGTAACGTTTCAAATATATTTCACTGTAAATTTAAATGTTAGTAGTAAAAACATGATTATTGATGTAGATGTATAGAAGTTCTGATTTCTATATAATTCAAGCATATAATTGTTGATCTCGATTCTTTATTCTGCTTTTTTTGTACTCAGACAAACAATTATGGGGGTTATTGAGTACTAACAATTAATAAGAATTATTGGACCATAGTATTATAAATCTAATAATACCGTAACCTGGTACATAAAAAGATTTTTCATGAAATATCACCATGTCAAGTTGTTAGTTAGTTTTCACAACATCATATTCTAAGTAAGTCCACCAACTATGGCCTTGGGGCTTCAAGCAAGGCCACTACTATGTCTTTGGGAGGCCATCGTTGTGGCCTTAAGCAAATTGTGGCGATCTCATAAGGCTACTCTTATGATCACGTAGTCGCATAGTCAATCCCCCTAATACCTTCACTACGTTGCTCCACCCTAAGCCCCCCATAATCAAATTGCCTCAACCCTACTCTTCTCTATATAAGGGAATGGGGGTTGTTGCACATGATAGGGGACTCTATTGGACTTGGGAAAGCAGGGGAAATGTAGGTTATTGGACTCGAGTTCATTTCATAAAGTGTAAATAAAATAGGGTGGTAGGTTTTATGAACTCGAACAAACAAAGGGAAGTTAGAGCAATTCTCAAAACATAATGGGGTTTGAAATATGGTATATCTAAGGGTCCCTAATATTCATCCATGGGATGGGTGGATGTTATCCAATAGCATGAATATTGGTCCAAGTTCAAAAGGCCAAAACATTAAAAAAGTCAAAAAATAAATGTGGAAGCAACTTGGCACGTGGTTGGTGGTTTGCGTGGCTATTATACAAAATGAAATCAATTGTGTTGTCAACTTTGTCGTTTTGAATTGATTATTTATTTATTTATTTACCTATTGCATTTTGCCAACTTGTACTTAAATGGATAATTTATATATATATTTTATTACTAATTTATCAACTAGTTTGTCGGCTAGACAACCTTTTAGCCTTAATTATATCGTATTTTCCGTCCTAGTTTAATTACATAAACTTTTGTATGCACGAAAATACCACTCTTTTAGATAACAAAGCTTTTGAAATTTTATGTCCATGTGTTTATTTCATGGTGTTTTTGTTGTGAATATATATACTAAGTAATGCTACATAAATAAAGATGACATTCCAATTTCATAGTCTAATAATCAGAAAAATGTACTCCACATTAATTACAAAAAAATCTATTTACATATCACATTTTCCAATAGTCATTGATGTATAAACAATCACGTAGCATTATTGAAATATAATATCTATTTATTTTATTATTAAGACAATATTTGGTTATGAAAAAAAAATAGTGCTTTAAGAGTAATTTTAAAGATATTAATTTTTAAGATTTTATTTGTTATATATTGGTAGATGGAAAACACAATTCTTAAACACAAATGATCAGTTTTTTATTTTTTAATAAGTTATAATTTACATAAAAATATGATTCTTCTACATCAAATCAAACAAAAACATGAACAAACCCACATTTTTATTGCATGAAACTCCACACAATTTCTGACACGAATAAAGGGACATTTTCGTCTTCATGTGCTTAAATGTTCTGAGCATAAGTCTAACATGATAGAATTAGTGGAATAAGTCAAATTTTGTTAAACCCCTCTAAAAAATTACAAGGACACCCAAAACTCCGAAAATTTAACCAGTGCCGTCCCTCTCTTCCGTATGAATATAAATTGGATCACTGCTACGCTTTCTTTCTCTTTGTCAGTAAAGAGACTGGAAAGATGAATTTCAGAGTGAAGCTGCTTCGTTCCTCTTCAGTTTTTGCCCATTTATGCTGTATTTGCTTCATCATTTTCTTCATCCTACAAAAATCAACCGCTCAAGCTGCCACTACTGATCCTGCTGAAGGTCCTCTCTTTCTCACTGCTTTTGTTTTAAAGACTTTATTTTTTAATCCATTATTAGTATCTTAAGAAAAAACCCACTTGGCAGAAAATAATTTTCATGCTCAAAATTACATTTTGATTGCACGCTTAGTTATTTGTCTATGATTCATGTTAAGCAGCCCATTCCCTTTGCACAGTTTTTTTGTTTTTTAATTTTTGTTTATGGGTATTTTTGCTTGGTTATCTATTTATTTTTCTTTGTATAAAAGACTAGCTAGTTGATAATAAAATGGAAAGTAATTTTTTTTTTTTTTTGTTATTAAAGGGCTATAATTCAATGCTAATTAGGAAGAAGTTGATATATGAGGTCAATTTAACTGTTGAAAGTTGAAACAAGTTGCGTGTTTTCGTCATGAGATATTATCATTTTTCTTTTTAGTAAGATTTCTCATGTTTTTCTGAAGGCAATTTTTTTAACACTTCCATGCCAAAATTGTGTATCTTACAAACTATATTGCTAATTGTTAATTATGGGATTCAGAGTAATAGTATACTTTTCTAGCTCTCTAGATTCCTGAAATTAACATTTTAGGGTTTCTTCATTTCAAAATTAATACTATAGTACCTGCTGGTAAATGTTATCGAGCTAGCCCTGTCAATAGAAAATTAGAAGGTAAAAATTAAACTGGAGGCTCTCTCTGATTTCAGTTCAAGGTTAACACTGTAGATTCCTATATTTTAATCTAACTCTTTGTGATTTCATGGGGTGATTTGTGCTTTTAACATTCCACATAAGTACTAGGTAGGGAAAGGCAATTTGGGTTAGCTTATAAGCTTCACGTTTCTTTACTAAGTAAATGCATTTTGGGTGAAAGAAGCTTGGGTAAAGTCTATAACGAGTTAGCTTGTTTGGTTTGCCCAAGCTGTTACAGTAGGTGGGGAGTCCGCCACATCCCATGTCACTAGTGAAGTATAGCTTTGGCCCTTGAGAGACAATTTTCAATACAGCCACAGATTGTATGCTCAAAGAGTCATTCTAATAGATGTATGGTTGTTTTATGAAATTGTGTTATTGTGTAAACTTGCATGCATTTCTATCAGCTGGTTCTAATAATAGTTATTGGTTGTTTTGGTGTGGTGAGCAGTGAAGGCATTGAATGCAGTATTTCAAGAATGGGGTGTGCAAGCACCGACAGGATTATGGAACATAAGTGGAGAGCCATGTACTGGAACTGCCATCGATGGAACTAAATTGGAGGACCACCCTGTTGCCATCACATGCAACTGTAGCTTTAACAATAATTCAACCTGCCATATCAATCAATTGTATGCTCTCTTTCTCTTTACTGAATCTTGGAAATTTTTGTATGGAGTTGTTTCAATTTTGTTAAAATACAGACAGATTATACTAATTCTGGAAAAAATCTTCTTTCAAAATTTAAATTATTGTAAATTTCTCCTTTGAAATTGTGGTCAACCTTAACCATTTTTTTCCTTATTTTACCCTGAAAGAAATCTTGTATTTTTTATTTAAACCAAAAGAGTGCAATTCATATGAGGTCAAATTTTAGGAGAGAGAATGAAATTTGCCACTGCAACCAAGTGTCGACTTATTATGATAAAGATTATATGTTATGATATATGATCTGCATTAAGAGGAAATTCATACTAAGAGATGATGCCAATTAAATCCTTATAATAGAATTGGATTTTGTGTCATTAGTAAAATATAGTACTCCTGTCTGACTCAGGCTTAGAGAAGTTTGAAAGTGAGAGTTATTTATTAGTATTATTTTTTTGGGGTTGAGCCATGGTCATAGCCAATATTTTTACCAACCAAATTGCTACTTAAATAACTTCATGACTTGCAATGCTAGCTGGAGAACAGGACTACAGATTGGTTTTGGTGCCTCGGATCTATTAGATATTACAGGAGAAACTTTGAAGATTAATGAAAATGAAATAATGAAATAAAACAAGAAGATGTTCTTATTTTGTTGATTAAACACCAAATTTTAATTAATGGCTTCATAGAAGAAAAAGAGAAACATTACTTTTAGTCAAAGCGGCCTAATGTGTTATTTTATTTTTCAGGAGAGTATATGCACAGGACAGCACGGGAAGTATTCTAGAAGACTTAGCAACTTTGCAATATCTGACATATATGTATGAATTTCCTTTTCATTTCCCCACATTTGATTCATATAAATCAACTTTGACCTTTATCATTCTCAAATTAATGGACAAACATTTTATTTTTACTTTGTAGTGGAATTGATCGAAATTACATGTCTGGTACCTTGCCTGCTTTTATTGGAAATTTAACTCGGTTGACATATTTGTAAGTATTTAAGGATACCCTTTTTTATTGGAAGTGTTTACTTGTACTTGGTTTTCTTTTTGGCATAGTTTTGATTATATTTCTTTTGGGTAAATGACTTTTGATTTAGCTGCTAATTCTTGCTTGTTGGTTCTTTGCCTCTTGTTGTATTATAATTTTGCCTTCCTGTGTCCAGGTCAATGGGCCACAATGAATTTACTGGGCCAATTCCAAAGGAGATTGGAAACCTGAAGGAGTTATATTTTCTGTAAGATTGGAAAACTTTCACATTTGTCTTCTTCTTCAGTGACAGCAAGATTTGGTTAATTGCATCTATCATTACTTTTATGAGAATAAAGAACCAATAATAGTTATACTGTAGACAGACATGCTATTGTCTATAGTGGCTAATGCAGAATCATAAAAAGAAGGTTTATTGTTAATTTTGAAAATATTTTATTTTAAGAATTTAGAGATATTACTGATTTTCATATTTGATAGAACTTGAATGAATTATTAAAGATAGATTTCCCTTTTTTTTTTTGGTTTTGTTTAGGCTATTTAAAATAGGATTGTCGTTGGGATGTAGATTAAGAAAAATATAACATGATGAATGAATTATCTTCTCTCTTTTTTCATCTTGCTCTTCTAATTTCCTTCTCCCTATGGCACTCTTCTGTCTAATTTCTATACTATTTTCTCATTAATCTCTTTTCTTCTTTCTCATTTCTATCTTCTTCTCTTCTCTATCTATTTCGCTCTTTAGTTTTCTCTATTTTAGTCTTGTCTCCATATCCTAGACCAGAATGTTAGGAATATGAAAATTTTGATGTGACTCACCGTGTCACATAGTATGTTAGGAAAACTGAGAATCACTGTTAAAGCTATGCTGTATATTGTACATAACTTGATATTACATTCATCGCAACCCTTGAAAAATGTCTTGATCTTGAGAAAATTATGAACACTCGTCTAACACAATGTATGTGCTCATATAAAATGATGATTACTAAAGATTTATATCTTCTGATATATGTCATGCAGGGCTTTTGGATCCAACAATTTCACTGGATCGCTCCCTCCTGAATTGGGTAACTTGGCCAAACTAGAAAACTTGTATGTTCTAACTTCATTTAAATATATTTATTTATTTATTTTTTAAGTGTAGCACTAGTTTTCACGACCACAGATTCAGGTATCATGAAATTGAGGATTTTTCTATTGGTGAATTTAACAGTTTCATGGATAGTTCTGGAATTGGTGGGGAAATTCCCTCGACGTTTGATAAACTTCGAAGTTTGAAAAAAATGTAAGGAAGACCCTTTCTCCATATTTATGACATTGTGTTTTTGCTCTACTTGAAGATTGCAGTGCCTGAACTGTGCTTACAATGAGTGATTTGTTAATTTCAGGTGGGCATATGATTGTGCGTTGACAGGCAAAATCCCTGATTTCATTGGGAACTGGACTAAGATTGAATCTCTGTAATACATCATTTTTTTTTCATGATATTCAAATGTGTCCTGTGTAAATATACAAAAATTTTCTTCAGCCGTGTCTATATTTAAGCACTTTGATTATTTTGTTGATGAGTCTGTCAAATGTTTCTGTAGGAGATTTGGAGGGAACAATCTTGAAGGTCCTATACCATCAAGTTTTTCTAAATTGATCTTAGTAACCACCTTGTGAGTATATCTTGATTAATACTACACATACCAACTCTCCCTATAATCTATCTCATACTAACATGTGTGGCATGATGTGATTGAACAAATACAAATTAAAAATAATTAAATAGTTTTGAGTACTTGATGTAACAATCATGTGATAGTACCCCTCTCTCTCTCTGGGAAGATCTCTCATGTCCCTGATGTTCGAATTAATTGTGTAGGCAAATTACTGATATATACAACGGGAGCTCCTCTCTTGATTTTATTAGAAGTATGAAGAACTTAACTAACTTGTAAGTTACACATACTCCATTCAGTTATATACATATCTAACTACCTATTTCTAATTGTCTTCTCAGCTGATTGATTTTGAGAGTGATCAGTCATTTTTTTCTCCCATAGATCTCTAAGAAATGCTTTGATCAGCGGCAACATTCCACCTAACATTGGAGAACTCCAAATGTTAAAGACTCTGTAAGTTATAACTAGACCTCAACTTGTACTGCCATGAGTTCTTTTTTTTTTTTTTTTTTGGTTTCTTTTTAAATCATTCTTTTTTTCTTTTTTCCAGGGATTTGAGTTTCAACAACTTAACTGGTCAAGTCACTAGTGCGTTGTTCAGTATCGATACTCTTACTCACTTGTAAATTTATTTATGCTTTCGTCCATCAGTTTCAAGATTTGAGTACTTTAAGTTAGTTTTTTATTTTAGATGTTGGTCTGAGCCTTATTCTTTCATTTAATATACATTTTTTTGTTGCTTCTCTTCTTCACTATTCCTATGGCTAGGTATCTTGGAAACAATAATCTGTCAGGATCCCTTCCTCAGCAAAAAAGTGTAAATCTCCAAACCATGTAAGCCTTCATTTCATAGTATTTTGTCACACTGAACATGGTGATTGTTACATTCAGTTAGAAATTATGACCAAGTCTATTTCAACAATATGAAATCATCACTTTCTCTCTCTCTATATATATAGTATAGTATGTATTAATGTATACATCTGTGGTATGTATATATAGGGGAAGGTTCGGGAGCACAACTTTTTTGACACAAAATATTATACAATTTATGAGCCATTGGATAAAATAATTTTTGGTTGAGATTCAATTCAACTTGCATAATTAATGCACTTTGGAAATACCATAAATAAGATGCAATCTCAACCATTCAAATGCTTTAATCTAAAGGCTCAAAAATTGTGTCAAAACTTGTGTAAAAAAAATGGGGGGCTCCTGATCCTAACCCATATATATATATATATGTTTCCTACTTATTTGTGTTTATAATACTATTTCTTGCAGAGATTTATCTTACAATCATCTATCAGGAACTTTTCCTACCTGGGTGACTACTGTTACACTGCTGTATGTCTCTCAAACCATGATAATTCCTTTGTCCATCTTCATTTTTTGATTTTCAAACTTTGGAGCTTAGGCATTGTGAAGCTCACATGATTTTTCTTACCTTGTTTCTTAAATTTATAATAATGTACATGATTGCGTGAAAGAATTGATACTAAAATTTATGACAATCATGCCAATAAAAAGAAAAGCAGATGACTGTATGGGAATCTATTGAACACCCATCTTCACGACCAACTCTTATCACTGCTGGTAACCCGGTGTGCTCTTCCTTTTTGGCGCACAAAAGAATTAATATCATTGGACAATCATTAGAAATGCTTAACAGTGCCTGTTTAATAACCTTGATGTGCTTTAATTCCCAACCTCAAAGAAAGATCATTTGAAAAACCATTTGGGATACAATGAAGGCACAGCTCATACCTGATGTTTTTGTAATATAGTCAACTATTTCTCAAATTATGATTCACCATATATTAAATATGTTAAATATCCTTGCATCTCTAACTAGTATGCTTCAAACTTTGATATATAAATGATCATTGCTTTGAATTGTATAGGAATCTAGTGGGCAACAACTTCACATTTGACAGCTCAAACATTAGGTATGTTACAATTCCCTTTTTAATTAAAAAAAAAGTCAGATTTTGCTTTTAGAAAAAGGCTCTTGCTTACAGAAGATAAAAGACAAGTAATTTAAAAAGCTCACAGTGGAGCATGCTTCTTTCCAAGTTTTCAATAAAGATAACCAGTACTGTTCTCTGTGCTTGCCAGTGTTATCCCTGGATTGAACTGTCTCCAGCGAAATTTCCCCTGCAATAAGAATTCTCCTCGCTGTAAGCTGCTTTCTTTCTGCCTTTTAATTCCTTTTGTATTATTTACTGCACTGCCATTTTACTTTATTCTTTCTGTATTATTTTCCTTGGTATAGATGCTACGTTATTTTTACAAATCTGATAGTGCTCTGTTCCCACCTGAAAGAACACTTCTTTGATTATAGTTTTTTATTGCACTTTGATGTTGTACACATGTAAGGAGGGTGTGCTTCGGAATGTCAGAGCACGAACCTTCAATAAGAAGAAGTGAAGCTAGTATGTGTTAGTGGGCTTAATACAATTTTGAAATTTTCTCTCACCTCCTCTATTGTTAAGAAATCTTTATAGATTTAACCATTGATATGGTTGATGATTAGTAAAACAGGTTCGAAGAAATTTCATAAGAGAATGTTTGGCAAAGGTCCTGTTCAGTAAATGTGCTAATTGAGAGAAGGTTCAATAAATTGCCGGCCATCTGAAAGTTTAAAAATATTAAATTAGTATAATCAATATAACTTATATAATGTTAGTTTACTTGTTGACCTTTATGAGAAAATTAAAAAAAAAAACAGTTAGAAATCATGCATTGACCATAAACTTTCAAAATAATAGCTGTCCATAAAGCTCCATGTCTGATAAATGTGTGTAAATCTGTTATAGTTTGATTTATTGATGATCTTTGTATTAAGTTACTGGAAGTTATTAAAATAAAAGTACTTCTCAAATTTTGTCTGACACTTTGCTGTATTCAGATTAATATTATCATTAGAGCTTTTATCTTTGCATTTGCAGATTCAAGGTTAGCAATCAAGTGTGGTGGTAAACAGTTGAGAGTCGGCAAAGTAGTGTATGAAGCTGACGATGGTGGAGCTCCTTTTAATGTGCTAAATTCTGAAAAATGGGCATTTAGTAATGTGGGCTTGTTTTCTGAGGGACAATTTACCACACTTCCTCAAAATACTGGCTCAGAAGTGACTAACACTACAACACCAAATCTTTATCAGACAGCAAGACAATCCCCTGGGTCACTCAGATATTATGGACTTGGTCTTGAGAATGGGGTTTACAATGTAAGCTTGTTCTTCGCTGAAATAATTTATGAAGATCGAACCTCAAGAAAATGGGGGAGTCTTGGAAGGCGTTTTTTTGATGTCTATATTCAGGTAAATATTTGGTCATCAAATTGTAATTTGGAGATCATGTGAAACGTACCCTTGTCATTTATCGATTCTACTATTACAATGCCGTCTATTTCTTTTTACACTGAAACTCTCTCATCGAATATCATGTAGGGAACTCGCCAATTGAAGGATTTTGACATAACAAATGAGGCAGGTGGGGTTAGAAGAGCAATTAGCAGAAGCTTTGATGCTAATGTGACTGATAACCATCTTGAGATTCACCTATTTTGGGCTGGTAAAGGGACCTGCTGTGTACCTGCGGCAGGTAGTTATGGACCATTAATTTCAGCTCTTAGTGTCACTCCAGGTAAACTATGTGATCTCTCTGAATCTTCTTTTTAGATGAATTGCTATAAATGTGAGAATCTGCTGATATACTTCTCACTGAATTTTACTCAGAATTCCAACCAACTGTTGGTCTTGAAGAAAAGAAGAACCAGATTGGGCTGATTGTTGGTATTACAGTCCCTCTTGTGATTTTGGGCGTCATACTGATATTTTTAGTTTTTTACTTGAGGATGAGAAAAGACAAAGATGATACAGAAGGTAAGAGAACCCAAGAGAATTTAACAGTAATAATAGTCATAAAATCTCTAAAAACCAAGTTACTTCATGAAAATGAATTAATTTGCTTTATTTACTTCAGCTCAAAGTTAAACGTTCTCTGGGCATCTGATAGTAGATACCAGAATATGGTTGTAACAGAAGTGTTGAATTATGTTCTAGCACTCCTGAAACATAAATACTGGATCTGCAATATCTTATTGTTACAACAATGATAAAATATGGGCTAGCAGTAGTGTATTCCATAAGACAGGCAAAGCTGCTGCTATAATTCATCTCTTCTACTGCAAGTCCTTCAAAGTTATGTAATCATCTATCTTGCTTCAATATGCAGTGCTACTTGGAATAGGACCTAAACCAAAAACTTTCACTTATGCTGAGTTGAAATCTGCAACAAAAGACTTCGACTTTTCAAATAAGCTAGGCGAGGGAGGATTTGGACCAGTTTATAAGGTAACTTTTATGTCTTACATTTAGAAGTTACAACTTATAGATAGCTTACTGGAAGCTTGGGTTGCAATGGATTATACTAATGCGTGGTCATAGATAGCAATATAACAGGAAACCTAGATTGGTTTTAGTTTTTGCATTTTCACTGAGTAGATATGATTTATGTTGTTAAATCTGGCACTACAGGGTATGCTTTCTGATGGAAGGGTGATAGCTGTGAAGCAACTTTCACAAGGTTCCCGCCAGGGGAAAAATCAGTTTATTAATGAGATCGCCGCCATAACTGCAGTGCAACATCGCAATCTTGTGAAATTGTATGGATGCTGCATTGAAGGAACAAGGCGCCTCCTTGTTTATGAATATCATGAAAACAAAAGCCTTGATCAAGCATTATTTGGTATGAGGAAGCTTCTATTTCATAATCAAACTTTGTTTTATAATTTTCTATCTTGGTTTTCTTGCAAGCAACTGAAACATTATACATGTGATCTTTCTTGTATGATACGGTCAGTTGTCAACTATATATCTGGCAGTAAAGAATACAATTTTGATGACTCTTAAGTATTTTAACCAGTACAAAGTTTAAAGAATGAAATATTTTTCTGCTTTGTAATATGCCTTTAGTGACAACATCACAACTCTAAACAAGGTACAAAACTACAAAAATAGCTAGCTAAATTTCTAAGAGCAAGCAACAGGTTTTTCTAGAGCAAATTGTCAATGGTTTAATGAGCTCCAAATCATTCCTGGATATTAATCCTCAATTTTCCATTTCTATAACTCTTAAAGTTCTTAATGATTCTGCCCCATTTCTGCAGGAAATAGGGTGTTACATCTTGATTGGCCCACCCGATTTAAGATATGCTTAGGAACCGCTAGAGGTCTAGCATATCTTCACGAGGAGTCAAGGCCGAAGATTGTACATCGAGATGTCAAAGCAAGTAATATTTTACTTGATACAGAACTCTCTCCCAAGATTTCAGATTTTGGATTGGCAAAGCTGGTTGATGATAAGAAAACTCACATCAGCACAGGAGTTGCAGGGACCATGTAAACTCCTTCATTCATTTCTTGGTTACCTTTCTTCCATTGTAGCTTGTATTGGAATGTGCTGCAGAGTGTAATTTATACATGTCAGCGTGGAAGTAACCATCATTTTTAATAGTCACCTAGTCATAGATGCTAGAATAATTTTATTGGAGTAGATATGCCATTCAATGGCTTTGTATTTATATAAGTTTCTAAATTCAAAATGTTTGCACATTTTCAAGGTGTGGGCACATTGTATAAGCCTGCTTTCAGTTTCAGTTTGACACAATCACATATGCAGATAGACTTTTGGATTCTAACCTTTCGAAACACTTGTTATCTTGCAGTGGCTATTTGGCACCAGAGTATGCAATGCGTGGACACCTGACAGAAAAGGCTGATGTATTCAGTTTTGGTGTTGTTGCTTTGGAGATTATTAGTGGAAGAGCAAACTCTGATACTAGCTTGGATAGGGAAAAAGTTTATCTTCTTGAATGGGTAGAGACAATTACATAAATTTTGATTTGTTTGTTTGCTTTCTTCCATGTACGCTAGTTTAGTATACTCTAATTTTTTTTCGATTGTCTATATGCTATTTCTAGGCCTGGAGTCTTCATGAAAGCAACCAAAGTTTGGGGCTGGTTGATCCCACACTAATAGAATTCGATGAAAATGAAGCTCTACGAGTAATAGCAGTGGCTCTCTTGTGCACTCAAGCATCACCAATGCTACGGCCACCCATGTCACGCGTTGTGAACATGCTTACTGGAGACATAGAAGTGGGAGCTGTTACATCAAAGCCAAGTTATTTGTCTGATTGGGATTATAATGATGCAACGAATACCTTTACAAACTACGATATCGGCACATCTTCGTCTTCAGCAAGTGACACCAAGAATAAAAGCGACAACCCAACTGATCTCAGCCCAGGAGTCAAGCCATTACATTCTCCACTAAATATCAGCCAATTCAGAGACGCAATATCTGAGGGAAGGTAAGAAATATCTTCACTCGCTGAAACTAGGAGAATTATTCTGCTCATTCTGCCTTGTATTTCATATGTGCATAGCGTTTTCTATTCTGCCACTGAAGATGCAACAACTTAATTTATTGATTTTGGCAGCATTTTCAAACTCAAAACTGAAGTAGAACTTTTAGTGTTGGATATGTTTTCATGTAATATTAGACAATTGAATTTTTCATCCTGAGTGTATAGAGAGGAATTTCAATGTGTTTACTCCTGAAACATCTCTTCTAGAAGTATTTCATTTGGACTTCTGGATAAGGAAAGGTACGGTGTGTATAATTTTTCGAATTTGTTATTAGATTTTGATACTTATAACATGAAACATCATATTCGCGACGTTTTTATCATAACTGTCAATGTTATGAACATGATATTCTACGCTAAATGTTACTTCATACTTTACAAATATTCAGTCCATGTAGAGTGTTCTTATGTAACCATGTCGCGCATAGATAAATCACGGAATGGTTGATATAGATTCATGGGCCACTATTTAACTTTCTCAAATGAGGAAAAAAATGACTTTGTATGTAAGTTCTTTAATCTCTATATAATTCAAGCATATAATTGTTAATTTGAGTTATTTAGCTGCTCGTATAAAAAATCGTGAATGCAATTAGCATCTCCTGGATATGCTTCGGAACGGGTGATCTTCGTAATAGAAGAGACATTTGTCAACAATCATGTACTTGTGTGGAAGGATCATCATAAATGATTAAAATGTGTCATTCATTGTACATAAAATATTTAGCTAGAGTTGATCCTATAAGGAGCGAGCCAGCGAGGTATTGTGATGTAGCGGGGGAATCCGCCGTTTCGGCTATGACAATAGTGTATTCCAACACCCTTTTCCTGGTAAATAGTCATTACCTCAGCCACAAAAGATGCCTTTCTCATTGAACACATCTTTTAGGGATCATCTAATCATTAACAATAAATCTTGTTATGCCATTGTCGACAATATTGTTCTCTTATTTCATTTAATAGTTAGTCATTAGTTTTTCTAAGAGTTAATGTGTGTTATTGATTTGAACATGGAAGACCCTCGTCGACTCTCTTTGGTTTTGCGAGGTTATAGTAGGGATACAGATATCTCAGAGGGAGATAATAGTTAGTCAAGGATAACCGGATAAACGCCAAGTGGAAAACCTGCCATCTCTAATCAAACTTCTTGTTGACTGACATCAACATTTGATTATCATTAATTCAATATTGACTTGTTAAAAAAGTATAATAATGATATTAATTCAATAATATTAGTATCATGAAATGGATAACTTAAAAGGTTAATAAACTTGACATTATGAATTCAATGAAGAATTATATATTCTTCTTCTTCTTCTTCTCACTTCTGCTACGTACTTTTGCTTTATCATTTTTTCTTTCAGAAATCAAGTGCTCAAAATGCTACTACTGATCCTATTGAAGCTACTCTTTTATTTTTGTATTCTTGTATTTTGTATGTAGGATAATTGATCAGTTCTTCTCTTTCTTTCTATATTTATTATTATTATTATTAATTTTTATTTACAATTGAGCAAATTAAATTTGATATTATCATGTTCTCATGACATGATTCTAGTTGATAAAGAGAACAGTTATCATTCATATTTTACAAGATTATTCTAGTTTAATTTTCTCAAAAGGCAAGATAATATTTCTTTAGCTCCATAGGTTCCTAGTATTAATTTTAAGGTAACTATTTATTAATTAGTATAACATATAATTCTAATAACAAAGTCATTAAGATTAATTTTAGTTTCAGTTAAAATATTTCAATTTTTTTTTTCTTCTAATTTTTGGTTCAAGTTTCTAATTCTAATAACAAAGTCATTTTGAATCACCATCATCACCCACCAAACAAATTAACCTAAGAATTAGTAGTCTCATGTAGTATTCAACAATTATGATGAAGGCTAATCAAATATTGATTATTATATGAAGATATATATTATAATTTATTTTTTAATTTAATTTTGGCTTTTATATACAATTTTCCCATGATGTTCCTTTGAATAAAACCCCCCAAGATATCTGGAAAACCGATTTATAAATCTCTTGTCGTCAGTATTTTGTTATGCTTTTCATCATCCTTGATTTGTTAAATTGGCGGAACACTGACAACCAAGAATAAATTGTTACTTTAAATATTTGAAGAAGGAAATTGTTATTCAAATATTGCAACAGTTTGTATATTTAATTTATAATGGTAGAATAACGTTTTAGTTTATTTTGCAGGAGAGTGTATGCAGTGAGCAAAAGAGAAATGATTCTTGAGGAACTAAAATATTTGACATTCCCATTTATTTTAGTGATTTTATTTATTTAATCATCATGATGAGATATTTAGATTTGATCATCATTTTCTTTTCGAGTTTTGATCAGAATTACTTCACTGGTCCCTTGCCTGCATTTATAGGAAATTTATCTCGATTGGACTTATTGTAAATATAAGGTTCATAGCTGCAAATTCTAGGGGTGGACGGATCAAGTATCAGCCCAAAAATTAAAGAACTGAAATTGGTCGGTTCTTTCATTTTGAAAAAGGAATCAATTCTGATAAACTAATCAATTACAATCAATTAATCAATTCTAATAAATTATAATCAATTAATCCATTATAATCAATTAATCAATTCTAATTAATTAAGCAATTATAATAAATTAATCAACTCTAATAAATTATAATCAATTACAATAAAGAAATTTTTTTATGTTATGTACTTATGTTATTTTATATGTTTTGTAATTTCATAATTTATAATTTCGGAATTGATTAGAATTGCTTAATTAATTAGAATTGATTAATTGATTAGAATTGATTAATTGATTATAATTGATTAATTGATTGAAATTGATTAATTGATTATAATGGATTAATTAATTGAAATTAATAAATTGATTATAATTGATTATAATTTATAATTTTGGAATATATTATAATTGATTACAATTGATTAATTGATTATAATGGATTAATTTATTAGAATTGATTAGTTGATTAGAATTGATTAATTGATTATAATTGATAAATTGATTATAATTTTATAATTGATATATTGATTATAATTGATTAATTGATTACAATAGATTAATTGATTAGAATTGATTAATTGATTATAATTTTATAATTGATGAATTGATTATTAGAATTGATTAATTGATTGAAATTGATGAATTAATTGTAATGGATTAAGGGATTAATTGATTATAATAGATTAATTGATTATAATTGATTAATTGATTGAAATTGATTCATTATTATAATGGATTAATTAAGTAGAATTGATTATTTGATTAATTGATTGAAATTGATTAATTGATTATAATAGATTAAGTGATTAAAATTGATTAATTGATTATAATTTTATAATTGGTGAATTTATTGTAATTGATTAGAATTGATTAATTGATTGAAATTTATTAATCGATTATAATTGATTAATTGATTGAAATTGATTAATTGATTGTAATTGATTAATTTATTATAATTAAATTGTTTTTCTATTTTCTTTTAATATTTGGTTTTTAGTTATTATTGATATTGAATATAAAATTTCCCTTAACCCCCACAGTTTAATTCACTCTCATTTACATACTGGTTCTTTTATCGGTTCCTAACGGGTACCTGTTGCCGGTTTCTAGTTTCGGGTCTGATTCTCGGTTCCCATAGGGTCGAACATGAACCGCCGGTTCCACCATTTCTAGAACCAGAAGCGGAAGCATGAGGGATCGGTTTTTGGTAGGAATCTAAACCAGACCCTGGGTATCCACCAGTTCTGGTTCCGACTGGTTCTTTTGCACACCCCTACGCAAACAAATGTGTGCATGCATGAATATCATCTTTAGATCTAATTATTACCTGAACAAAAATCATGTTCATAGTTGATTTATTTCCAATGATGAAATTATGAGTTTGAACCAAGAGGAACATGTTCTAAGCCCTATTATTTGTATCTTGATAGCGGATAGGGTGTTGCATGATCTTAGAAATTTTGCTGAAATTTTGTCCTATCGCAGTTTCTTGACTTTTGGTCCAAATTTTTAGGACTATGCTGCTAATTGATGCTTGTTTGTTTTGTTGTTCGGCTGTGTCTACTTCAGCTGCCCACAAAGCATTCTCTGGGCCAATCCCTACAGAGACTGGAAACCTCAAGAAGTTACTTTAAGATGGGAAATTTCTCTCTTTTTTCAATTGAGTCCGTGATTAGAAATGAGTTTTTTGTTTGAATTCATTAATGAAAATCTCGAATTGATTGTTAATTTAGAAGTGTAGAAACATACACGTAACTAATCTTTACTAAAGAAGTATATTCTTCCGATATATGTCATGCAACTCTTTTGGTTCCAACAATTTCTCAGGAACACTTCCTCCAGAAATTGGTAACTTAGTCAAGCTTGACCAAATTTAGGTTTCAACATTCGTTTCTGAACTGAATTTGACATGAAAGATTTATGTCTTACGTAATTAATAAACTTTTGATTGATGAATTTGACAGATACATTAACAGTTGTGCATCAGTTATGAAAAACTTCCTTTTGTCATAACGCTTCAATCTTCACACTCTGGTTACACCTCTTTCTTCTACAACTGACTTTCACCTCGCAACACTCACGGTCAGCCTGAGTTCTTCCCAAGCACCAGAAGCCGAAGCCAGACTTCGGACTTCAACCAACACAACAACGTTACAAGCATAAGTTCAATGGTCTGAACCGATGAAATTGTGCTCACACAAACTAGCACGTAAATGAACCAACAAACTAAGGATGAACAAGATATTTAAATGATAAATCGCATCCAAATAAAATAGGACTAAACAACCAAGAAACTATAAAAAATCGAAGCTCTCCAGAGACGAAAATGGCGGACATGTTATGTTGTTTGTCTCTCTCTCTCTTTTTCACAACGAAGATGATATAAAGAGTAAAACGCTAAAGGAAAAACTGCCAGGTGGGCAGACAAGATAAAAAAACTTTTTGCACAAATATTCAATTTGTGTGCGCCTACAAAAAAGAGAGAATGTCAGAAATTTGTACACTCTTTTTCTGCACAACCAGTCATGTGGTGACACATGGAGAGTGGTCCCAAAACAGTACCTTAAAACAAAACAAAACAAATAAATGATAAAAAATTAATAAACAATAATATCATGAAAAAGTGTCAGAGTCAGATTGAATATAAGAAAAATATCTGAACACAAAATGTGCTAACATCACGCAATGTGGACACAAACTATCAATAGATATGAAACAAATAAAGTCTGATTGAACTGTGAGCACATCAGCAATTGTGCTCACACAAGTTCATAATATGACAACTAAAATTTCCAACAACAAGTAATATATTACTTGATGCAGAACTCTGTCCGAAGATATCAGATTTTGGATTAGCAAAGCTATATGTTGATGCATTCTAAAGACTTAGTCAAGGAGTTGGTGCATTGCTCTCTCCAGTAAATGTCTCTCAACTCAGTGATATAACAACAGAAAGGAGATGAGAAATATCTTTTAAGAGAGTTATACTAGCTACCTTGTTTATTTCATGTCTAGCTATTTCAATTATGACAATTATAGTTCATGGATATGGCACAAAATAATTTATATATGCTGGCAGCACTTCAATCCATAGTGACTCATATAATATTAATTATGTTATATGTCTTAGGTGAGTTTGGCTTAGGGAATATTATATTACTGGGAATGTTATATTATTATGAAATATATATTACCTTGGAAGATTACTGAGAATGTTATATTAAATGTGCTTGGTTAGATTGCAATAAATTGGTGAGTATGCTATATTGATATGTTTGGTTGTGAGGAATAAATTTGTGGGTATGTTATATAGATTACTGAACTATCCTTCCTTTTTACTATTATTATTTGAATTATTTTTTTAATTCCTACATTTGAGATTTTACTAAAACACCCCATCCACAATAAAAGTTTAAAATTTAACAAAAACAACCCCACCTACCCAAGCCACTGTCGACAGTGGCCTGAACTGGATCTGGCCGAAAATGGTCAGATTGAAATGGCTAGAATAGATCTGGTCGTTTTCGGCCATCAATATGGTTAGAAACGGCCATATCTGGCTAGTCGTGTGCCATTTAGACAACATTGGCCAGTGGGTGGGCGGTTGGCGTCGGGCGGTGGTGGCCAGATCCGACCATTTGTCTTGGGTAATTTGGTTCAAGTTCAAGGGTAATAATGTCCTAAAAATCTTGCGTATAAAGACAAAATAATCCATGGATATTTTTGTAAATTGTTTTAAGAACAAGGGCATTACTGTCCAAAAATTTTAATAGTTAGGGGTAAAATTGTAACAAAATTAAGATTACCAAGTAATCGTAGAATACCTAAGAAAATGGTTGTATTCAGATTACCACCTATATAACCAATATTAATTACTACTAGTTTTGGAGGATTATTGGAATATTTTATTACTTGACACCAAACATGGTAATGTTAGGCCGTTTGGTTCGGAGAATTTTTTATTACCAAAAGATAGGATTACCAGTAAGATAGATAACCTTAGAGATTAATGTGTATAAATTATTATTGTGTATGGTTCCTGTGGGTTGTATAAATGATTAATGTGTTTAGTTGACAGTAATTACAAAATACTTAGATATTGTTTTACTGAAATGCCCTTAACAAGATTAGTGAGATAATAATAATAATAATAATAATAATAATAATAATAATAATAATTGTACGGTTTAATTTTTGTCAACTTATGAATATATATTTGTTTATGGGTTTAAAGCACAATCTTTGTTCTATGTTTTGTGTTTACTCAAATGTGAGCACATCGTGCCTTGATGTGCACACATATGGAGTAACGGTTTTGGTACAGGTGTCCCTTTTCACTTTTTCACTTTTTAGATATTTTTATCTTTCTTATCAACCAAACAAAGTCTAATGAGTGTCACTTTACAGGTGTCATTCTTACACATAGTGGTCCTACAAAAAGTTGTTTTTTGTAGAAAAAGTTGTTGAAAAAGCGAAGGACACATGTCCCTTTGTGATTCCCTTTGCAAGGACTATATGAACCCATTTTCTTCTTCCTTGCAATTTGAGCCTGAATATTCTTATTTTTTATATTGGTGCTCTGAAACTTTCAAAGAGTTTATTCTTTGTATTAGGTTCCTTTTTGTGGGTTTCACGTATGTGATTTGTTTGATCATTATCATCATTGTTGTTTGTGTTCAAGGAACGTGGTTCTCTTGAGTGAAGCTTGAAGAAATCTCAAGCTGATTTTTGAGCTAAAGGCATTTTTCACGTTGGAGATGAAATGCTGTTTAAATGGAGTTTGGGCTGAAGGCATTCTTCATGATGAAGATAAAGTGCTACTCAAAATATCTAGGAGTGTTCTTGAATGAAAGGAAGTTGTGGTGGACTTAGCTCAACCAAGGGTGAAGAGTGAAGCATTATGTTTAACAGGGAGTGTTTTACATCTTTAGCTTATCTTTGTCTTTGTAATTGAACATTAAGAGTTTTATCATAGTGGATTTGCTTCTCTGGACGTGGTCCCATGGATGTAGGCTATTTAGACGAACCATGCATATCGCTTGAGTGCTTTACATTATGTTGATGCATGGTTGTTTTATGAGGATGATGAACACCCATAACCCACAAGCTAAAATGAATCCATTCCGCATAAGTGTTTAACCAGTTTGTTAAAAAATTGATAAGCAAGCCATATAAACACTTTTTCATTTGGTATCAGAGTTGGAAGTAATAAGTTATTTCAGTAGATCGTTCATTTTTGCTTGTGTTTTGGGTGATTTTTGCTTTTTGTTTAGATCTGATTTATTTTCTGTGAACTGTATCTGATCTGTTTTGTGCCCACATTGCGTGTTGTTGTGCCCACATCTACTGTTTGTGAACATGAATTTCTTTAATGAAGGAGGCTCGACTCATAGACCACCCATGTTAGAAGGACCTAACTATCCATATCAAAAACCTAGGATGCGTGCTTTTTTAAAATCTCTTGATGAACGAGTATGGATCTCAATTATTCTTGGTTGGAAAACACCTTTGATTGATGAAAATGATGAGTCTAAGCCTAAACCCATAGATGAATGGAATAAGGAAGAACCTGAGTTTGCTAACTTTAATTCTAAAGTCATTCATGCCATCTCTAATGTTGTGTCTGTTAATCAAATGAAAAACATTGCAAATTGTGAAGTTGCTAAAGATGCATGGGACAAACTTCAAATAAAAAAATGAAGGAACTGACATTGTCAAGAAAACTAGGCTTAGAAGACTTGTTACAGATTTTGAAAATCTTGTGATGCATAAAGATGAAACAATTACTGATTTTCATGGTAGAATATGTGATGTTTCAAATGAATGCTATGCTCTTGGTAAAATCTATTCTAACGCTGAGCTTGTCAAGAGGGTCTTATGCTTATTGCCGAGAAGGTTTCTTGCTAAAGTTACCTCAATTGAAGAATGTAGAGATGTGGATGCAATGGAACTTGATGAGTTGATTGGATCGCTTCAGACCTACGAATTTAATCTAAAAAGGTGGGAAAAGAAAAAATCAGGTGGTGGACTTGCCTTCAAACATGATGTTGATTTTGCTGAACTTGAAAATGTGGAGTTTGATGAAATTGATGATGAGAGAGTTGCCTTGCTCACAAAAAATTTTACAAAATTTTTGAAGAAAATTTTGAAAAAGACAAATGCTTTCAGAAAAGGTAAACAACCTTTTGGGAAAAACTCTTATGATCAAAACAATTTTGAAGGTTTTGTCAAAAGGTTTTCAAAGGAAAATGAGAATAAAAATTTTTTTTAATGCAATGGCAACGACCTTGAGTGAGAGTGATGATGAGGCAAGTGCGAGTGAGGAATATGATTCTGTTGAGAATGGAAATTTTCGAGCATTTACCGCAAATCAAGAAAACAGTGATAGTGAGAGTGTTACATCAAATAACTCAAATGATGTGTATGCTGAGCAACAGAAAGCATATGACAAGATGTATGAATCATAGATAAAAACAATCAAGAAAATTAAGTCTCTTGAAGCTGATAAAGCTTCATTGGTAGAAGACAAGAAGTTATTTATTGAAAAATTGAAAATTGTGTCTTCTAATTTGACCAACAAAGAATTGATGTTAAATCAAAATTTGGTTGAACTTTTTGATACTAAATCTGTTGTTGAGAAATTGAATGCAGGTCCATATAAATTGGATGAAGTTCTTGGTCAATGAAAGATGTTTGGTGACAAATCTAGTTTGGGCTTCACTCCAGGTGCTTTGCATGTAATGTGCGCACATTTGTCAAAGTTGCTGCATGTGCAGAACCTGTTAATGAGATACAAGCTGTGAAGGTAACAAAATTTATTCCTGTGTGTCATTTATCTAAAAGGAAGGCCATATCAGACCTAAATGTTTTAGGCTTGTTTCTTATCTAAAAACATGTCTTAGGATGAATAGTTTGTTTTCACATTTGAATTCTCATTCACATAATGTTCATTCTCCTAAGATTGCTTAGAAACCTAAGATTGCTTCAAATGATCATTGCTTTGTTACTCATACATCTTTGATTGCATTTCAAAATGATCAATGATATTTTGATAGTGGTTGCTCTAGACACATGACATGTAACAAATCTTTATTGTCAAGTCTTGAAAATCTTGCTATTGGTCATGTTACCTATGGTGATGGGAAGAAAGGTAAAATTCTTGGTATATGGTTAATTGAGTTGCCTAACTTTCCTATTCTTAATGATGTTTTTTATGTTGAGGGAATGAAAGCTAATCTGATTAGTATTAGTCAGATTTGTGACAAAGACTTAACGGTGCAATTTTCGAAATCCAAATGCCAAGTTTTGAACAAAGAAGGTGTTCTTGTGTTAGAAGGTAAAAGGTCAAATGACAATTGTTACTTGTTAACTAATCATGTCTCTTGTTTAAGTGCAAAATCAAATTGTGTTGAACTTTGGCACAAGAAACTTGGATACATGAACTTCAAGGACCTTGTGAGACTTTCAAAGAAAGATGTTGTTAAAGGTCTACCCAAACTTGAGCTCTCCAAAGGTAAAATTTGTGGTCTATGTCAACAAGGTAAGCAAACAAACATGTCTCATAAACCTTTGTCTCATTTAACTACCTCTCATGTTTTGGAATTGCTTCACATGGATCTTATAGGTCCAATGCAAATTGAAAGTATTGGTGGGAAGAGGTATGTTTATGTTTATGTGGATGATTTTTCTAGATTCACTTGGGTTGATTGCTTAAGAGAAAGATTAGATGCATTTGATGTTTTTCAAAAACTAGTTAAGCAATTACAAGTTGAGAAAAATTGTTTGGTGAAGAAAGTGGTGAGAATTATAAGTGATCATGGGAAGGAGTTTGAGAATGCTAACTTTGCTTATTTTTGTGAAATACAGGGCATTAAACATGAATTTTCAACCCCAAAGACTCCTCAACAGAATGGAATTGTAGAGAGAAAGAATAGAGTAATTCAAGAGATGGCAAGAGTGATGTTAAATGCCAAAACGCTTCCAAAGAGACTATGGGCTGAAGCAATCAATACTGCTTGTCATATTCAAACTGAGTCTATCTAAGGAAAGGTACTTTACAAACTCCTTATGAGTTATGGAAAGGTAAAAAGTCTAATCTCTCTTACTTTCATGTTTTTGGATGCAAATGTTATGTGTTGAATGATAGAGAAAACTTAGGAAAATTTGATTCTAAAAGTGATGAAGGTATCTGTCTTAGTTACTCCAGAAACAATAGAGCGTATAGGATTTACAATATTCGTACTGATCAAATTTTGGAATCAATTAATGTTGTGTTTTGTGATTCTGAAGAATTTTCTTAGCTTCATAGGAAGAGCAGATAATTGATATATCTGCTCCACAGAATGTGCCCACAAATCAGGATAATGTGAACACATTTGATCATCAAACTTCAGAAAATGTTTCAAACGTGCCAACATTGACACCACATGTGAACACAACTGGAGCTGAATCAGAAAGAAAATATTTTTCTGATCCTAATGGAATTGATCTTGATGTTGATTTGACTGATGGTTTCTCTCTCTCTAAAGATTCATCCAAAAGGAGTCCTCCCACATGGATCAAGAAAGCTCATCCTTCAATTGATGTGATTGGAAATCTTAATGAGGTAAGGGTAACAAGAAGAAAAAGATTTAATGAGATTAATAACTTGTGTTACATTTCTCTTACAGAGCCCAAGAACGCCAAAAAAACTCTTGAAGATGATTGCTGGATTACTGTCATGCAAGAAGAGCTGGAACAATTCGAGAGAAATGATGTGTGGATTCTTGTGCCAAGACCAGAAGGAATTAACATCATTGGAACCAAATGGATCTTTAAGAACAAATCTGATGAATTTGGAAACATTGTGAGGAACAAAGCCAGATTGGTTGCTCAAGGATACACTCAAGTAGAATGAGTTGATTTTGATGAGACCTTTGCACCAGTAGCCAGACTTGAATCACTCAAACTTCTGTTGGCGGTTGCATGTTGTTTGAAGATCAAACTTTATCAAATAGACGTGAAAAACGCATTTTTGAATGGGTTGTTGATGGAAGAAGTTTATGTGGAACAACCGGTTGGATTCTAAGACCCACATAAACCTGATCATGTCTTCAAATTGAAGAAAACTTTGTATGAACTAAAACAGGCCCCACGTGCATGGTATGAAAGACTAACCTCTTTTTTTCTTGATCATGATTTTCAAAGAGGTACTGCTGATAAAACTCTTTTCATTAAGCATGTTGATGATGATGTTGTGTGTGCTCAAATATATGTGGATGACATTGTTTTTGGTTCAACATCTCACAAATTTTCTGATGAATTTGTTTTGCTAATGAAAAATGAGTTTGAAATGAGTATGGTTGGGGAATTAAGCATGTTCTTAGGACTTCAAGTTAGACAGTTTGATAATGGGATATTTGTCTCACAAACTAAGTATGCTAAAAACATGTTAAAAAGGTTTAGTCTTGAAAATGCAAAGCATGCTAAAACACCTATGAGTACTACTTTGAAAATGTCTAAAGATGAACATAGAAAGATAGTTGATTCAAAGTTGTACAGAAGCATGATTGGAAGTCTCTTGTATCTCACTGCTAGTAGACCTGACATTTGTTTCAGTGTTGGTTTTTGTGCTAGATATCAAGCTAACCCCACTGAACTTCATTTGAATGCAGTGAAGAGAATAATGAAATACATTTCAGGTACAAGTGATTTTGGTTTGTGGTTTTCATATGACTCTAATGCAACCTTGGTTGGTTACAACGATGCTGATTGTGCTGGGAGCATTGATGACAGAAAAAAGCACTTCAGGAGGATGTTTCTATCTTAGAAACAATTTGGTGACATGGTATAGCAAGAAGCAGAACTCAATTTCCTTGTCTACTGTTGAGGCAGAATACATTGCAGCAGGAAGTTGTTGTACTTAGGTTTTGTGGCTAAAACAAATGCTTAGTGACTATGGATTTTTTTTAAGATTGTGTTACTATCTTTTGTGATAACACCTGTGCTATAAATATTTCAAAAAATCATGTCTAGCACTCATGAACTAAGCACATTGATATTAGGCATCATTTCATACGTGACTTAGTTGAGGAGAGATCCATTTCACTCGCACATGTGAACACAAATTCTCAATTGGCTGATTTGTTCATGAAAGCTTTGGATTATCAATCTTTTGTAAATTTGAGGAAGTCCATTGGACTACTTTAGTTCGAGTGATTTGACTTTGTGTTTGTTTGTCATGAAGAACTATCTGTTTAATTTGACAAGTTTGTTCAATCTATGTGATGCATGTCAATATGTGTCTCTCTTGTTGTATGTTGTGTGAAATATGTTCTTATGATTTTGACTTTACTCATCTTGAGTTTTCATGCTGAAATCGTTTCACCTTATGAAAAAGCTACCTTGTTTGAAAGTGTGAAAATCATTTTTGAGTAATTTCTCTAAAATGTAGAGACCCCTATGTTTTGGAAAAATATGTCATTAAAAGGACTACCTTCTTACAAGTGTGAAAGCTACATAGGGTTGATTCTTGAGAGTTTTTGCCCAAAATGAAATTCACTTCTTATTCAAAGAATGTCAAAAAGAAAAAAAATGATCAAAAGAATGACAAGAAAAATTTGTGAAAAGGGGCATCAGGGAAGAGGGAGTTTGTTCTTTTTTAAAAAAATTTGACCAATGTGTCATTTTTACCCTCTTGAGGACACTTCACACACATATGATAATGATTTTTAGTTGGATATCTCTTGCTTGATTTGAAGGATCTTTGCTTCAAAAGTTAAATCATGTGATTAGATTCTTCATGATATCTTTTCGAGATTAAGATCAAAATTGTTTGAAATTTGCAAAGATTGTCTTATCTTGTCATCTTAAATCTTGTGAATCTTCTGATTGAATTTTAATTTGTGTGATTTTTTATTTAATTTTCAAATAATTTTTGTTGAAAAATCTTATCCTGGCTTCAGTGGGTCAAATTGCCAATTTGAGACTTTATGTTCATACATGTTTGGAAATGTTGTCACATCGTTTGCTTTTTGTCATTGCATGATATTCGTTTTTGTGCTCACATTGTCTTCATATGTCGTCACATCTGTTTTAAGTGTTTGAGTAACCTTAGTAAAATTCGAATTATTTTTTAGGGTTACTTTTTAAATGTACTAACTTGTCTCTTACTCACTTGTCTTATTTGTGCCATCAAAGTTCTTCTCTTTTCGAGTTCCTTTGTTCTCCTTGATCTTTTCATTGTTTTTGTCTTACTTTCATGGATTCCATCAAAGAAAAATCTGACGCCATTCTCTCAAAGAAACGAGCTTGTCAGCGACAAATGGTGTAAGAGAGTGACTCTGACAAAGACTCACCAAATCTTTCCAAAGGCTCATCTTTTTCAATTGACAAGTCCAAGAGTGCTGACTCATCTTCTCCTAAAACTCCACCCATTCCTACTCGAAGAGAAATGCTTGTGACTCCCTCAGGTAGTCGTTTTAAAAGCACTGCAAGCAGATATTTTCTTCGCAAATCCTCTCACAAATAAGGTTTGATCAAACCTTATGAACAAAGAAAGGGAGTAGATGTATGTAGATGATGCAAAATTGTGATGTGATATGCTCTGTTGCTGTGACACCCCGTGTCACGGAGTAATGGCTTAAAGTTTAATTAATTGTTTTTGGGGTGTAAACTGCAGGAAATGGAAAGCATGGGGGCTTAATGGTTATTTTCTGG
>WYDK02118158.1:3770380-3782498 GCA_009867345.2 Toxicodendron radicans
TATAAAAGATTTAGTCGTTGCTTGTGTGTGTATATATATATATATATATATATATATGTATATATAAACTAATTAAGGTACTTAAAAACAAGTTCATGAACATATGTATGCATAACCTGACATCAACTTAATTAATTATTAAATTAACAAATAATTTAATCATAGATTATTTGACCTTAATTTCCTAATAATAATAATAGTGTGAACAGAACAAAAAAATTGAAATATGCTATGTGATATATTAAGTATATATCATGAGATTACGTTTGGAGAACAGATTAATTAAGTTAATTAAGCCAGTTTATATGACAATGCATCTGATTAAGTTATCTTAAAAATAATTAAACTATTTGTGAACTTGGTAACTACTATTTACAAGTAGGGTATTGCATGTGGATTAATAATATTACTAAAATAAATAAATAAATAAATGTCAATAAATGCATGTAATAAAATAATTCAAAGATGAACACTTTCATTTTCATATTACTAAAGATGGAAATTCAAAACCAATATTTATTAATTAATTTTTGCATGTATCAACATCAAAACATAATGGTTTTAATTTATTCAATGTTTACTCTTATATAAAGATATTTATCAGTATACGTAACGTCTCAACTTGCAAAAGATGAACACCATTATATATAAATAAATAAATAAACTTTAAAAGAAAGCTGATCATAAACATGGTCGTCAAGTAGTTGATTAATTAAGTTTATAATTAAATTAATTGTTAATTAAGATATCAAATCTTGTTCATCAAGTAGGCTGTCGAGGATAATTTATGTTAATGCAAATAGATTAATTTAGAAATGACAGGCTTGTTTGGTTAGTGCTCACAATTATAATTGCACTTTTGAACTATTGTTAATTTTGTCCTTTCATAGTGATGGATTAGTAAGAATCTATGAGATGGAAATTAGTGGGTTAGTAGCCTAACTTGTTATGTATCTTGCTATGGATTTTGCTACCATATAACGTACTGTGAAATCAAGTTGACTATGATGCAACCGTTGAGATGTGTGATTGAGATGTACGGTCTCAGGTTCAAATCTCTATGACTCCTAATATTTAAGCGGGTGATCATAACAGTAGGATGTTGTATTAATCACCTACAAGGATTAGTCAAGGTACATGCAAGCTAACCTAAACACCCTGTTCTAGTTCTCATTCCTTTGAATTTGGAAGGATACAACATTGTATTGTAGTAAAACCCTTTTATAGTATAATCATATTATTTATAATAATATAATATAAAGGAATTTTTTTTTTTTTGAACTTAAGGGATATCTTATCTACTCAACTATAAATTAACAAAGACTTTTTGACAGAATATTTAACAACTTGTCTGATGCAAGCGTTGTCAAACAATAGATTAGGCCAAGGCAACATATCGACTATATGTATATGTTCGTTGTCAAAAAGCCGTTTTCCACAGTATAAATATGATACTTATTGCCAAATCCCAGTTCTCTTATCCTATTTTTCTCTTATTGAATTAGTCAAATTCACTTTGGATTTAGATTGTAGAACTCTTCTGTAACAAGTCTTCGCATTCAAGGTGTTTGAAAAGATGAGAAAGAGTTTAAGAAATGTTGGCACGAAAATAAATTGAAAGGCATGCGTGTTAGGCACATTATATATATATATATATATATATAAACATTTTTTAGCTTCCAAGTAATTGGTCAAAGAAAGAGACCTCAATTTCTGGTAATACTTTAAATATCAGATGAGTTTTCATATTGGAAACTTCATATTTAGATTTAGAGTAGGGTCGAAACTAGAAAATAATTTTCGAGGGAGTTAAAAAATTAAATATATTCAAATAAAATTTTCTATGGTACCCACACCTAAGCTCAACCTGCTACCCTAGAATATACATCTGTTTACAGTTTTGTAATCGCATAAATATAATTTTTTTTTTATAACCAAGGTGTTCGGGTCAATTTACGTGTACTTCGACTAATCCTTGATGGAGACTAACTCAACAATTCACCGTTACGGCCAACTCATTGTCACGGTCTTCTACTCAAATCGTAAACGTTCAGATAAAGAATCAAACTTGAAATCGTACGTCTATCTACATTATTTTTAATTCACCCTAACAAGCTGAGCTACCTACCAATGGATAGCATCAAGATAATTCCCACAACTATAATACTGACTCTATAAACTCTCAGCATTATTAAGACAATTTTTTATCTATTTAACAATCCGCCATTTATAGTTAAATTATAAGTTCATATTTTAAATATGTCACGACCATAATTGAAAGATTGAAAGCTATAGAGATTGGTCCACAATGGAGAAACATTATTTTTGATAAATTCATTAATTAATTAAAGAAAGTGATTCATGACAACACGATAGGGTATATGAATAGTAGTGGGCACAAATTTTAATTTGGACTGTCGTGTATGCTAAGTCAAGTTAGCCTCCAAAAGAAAAATTCTAAAGACAATGACAACCCAATCCAATCCAATCCTAAATCAATCAAGTTTAAGTTTGGTTCTCATTCATTGTTCGAAAACTACAGCTTTTAACTAGGTTGTTTGCATGTCATCAATACCACAAAATTAATTAATTATATACCTTATAATTTTATCGGATAAGTGTCAATACAGATGAATAAATGCTACAAATTTATATAAATATTTTTTTTAATCAAGATGTCGGGTCATAGCTGAGGGCTACGTTTTCATAACAGAAGTTAAATGAAACAATGAAATTATTTATAAGATATACATTATGATTCAATGAATTAACACTGTAACAGCACTAACGACACTATAGCTGTAACGTAACGGCATTGTAGTGATACTGTAGCATTAATTGATGTCTAAAACGTCAAATATTTAAAAAAAAAAAGTTTAAAACACTAATTATTTTGAAGCAGAGTGAGTAGTATATATTTTTGATAATTATAAAAATATGTTCCTAAAAAAATATCAAAACCTCCTTAATAAATAAATAAAAATATCTAACTTAACATTAATTTTTAATTTGTTATATCAAATTACAGTTCATACACCATATCCTAAAGCCTCTTTACTTTATTATTATTGCTCTTAGTCAGCAAGAAAATTAATAACATCATTATAGGTATGATTTGTTGGCAAAACATTAATTAATTTGTCTATTTTATTAAGATTATAAAGACTAATAACCCTCTTAGGCGCCGCCATAATTAAATAAATAAAATTAACTGAAGTGATGTCAAATCATTTGATCTTAACATTCAACCTAATTTTACTTTAATTGGGTTAAGTTTTATAATTTAATAATTAGCTGCCTATTCACAACTTAAATTAAGCACATGTCCTAGATTCAAGGTATTTGGAGGGACCCATTTTTGCATGCTTATTTTATTTAATTTTAATAGAAAAAAAAAAAAAAAAAAAAAAAAAAAAAAAAAAAACTTTATGATAAAATGAGTTCCATTCAACCATAATTTAGCTACCCACTTTAAAAAGCTTCCCCAAAGTTGTATAAAAGTGATTCTGTTTCATATCATGCTTACAAGATTGTATTGATTTCTTGTAGGAATTGAAACAAGAGTTGGGATATTGGAGATCCAATATATTTTTTTAGGGCTCAATACAATTTTCCCCTTTAGCTTTCTTCAAATAAAATTTTCTCACTTAAAGTATCTGAAATCACAATCTAACCCTTATTACACCTGGATATACCCTTTACTAATGATATGTTAAATTCATGAAATAACAAACACCGAAATTCTAACATACCCTTTAATTACAAATGATTCGTTAAATGAAACACTGAAACTTTAACATATTTTTTTATTAATGATCTGTTAACACCCTAACAAAATAGATATTGTCTGTTTTGAACTAACTCTTTATAGATTTACTTTCTATTATTCACTAGGGACATGTGTGACATTAATACATAAAAGGGAGAAATTATCATGCAAAAAACTTTAGGGGGTAAAAATATTAAACCCTATAAATAATAAAGAAGCCAACCTAAAAGCAAAAGTGGATTTGGAAGCATTTTCTTTTTTTTTTTTTTTTGGTTGCTTTTTTGTTTTTTGTTTTTCGCTTTTTTCCTACTTTGAATCATCATAGTATCTTCCGAGTGGTTGGCAGATAAAACCAACCTTTGAAGATAGAAAAGGAAAAGTGAAGAGAAGTGGCTGACTAGTTGGTGGCCATTATTGCTAGAAATTATTTACTTTGAAAGTAAAGCTAGCATCTAAGATTTTCGTAAGTGGAAACTTCTCAGAAATTTTAAATGTGGAAGATGAAGGTGCTATCTTACTAGATCACTATTTGATTCTTAGATGGTTAGTATTATTGACCCACTAATGTAATATATATATATATATACCTTTAAATAGTTTTATAATAGGGTTTTATAAATTGACTGGTTTATGGTAATTATGTTGTTTAGTTTTGTAGATATTATAAAAAAATTTGTTAAGTTTAATAAGTGAAATAACCATTTTACCCATACTTAATATTTTTACGTTCAAGACATTGCTCAAATTATAAAAGAAAAGAAAACCACTTTTCTTGTTTAATATATATTTTTTTAATATAATAGTGTTTAACTTAAAGAGTAATTTTTTTTATGAACTTATGAAGCGTCAAAGGCGATAATTGATTGAAATAGGTACAAGTACCAAAATCTTGATGAATTTTTGAAACACCGAGGACTAATCACCTATAGGGATTAATCGAGGTACGTACAAGTTAGTATGAACATCCTGTTTAAAAAAAAAAAATCATTAATTAAAAATGACATTATTATCACAAACTTGAAAATTTTTAAAATGGTAAAAGGTGATTGATGAAAAGTATATACCTGACGTAAACTTATCTCACTTCAAAAAAAAAAAAAAAAAGATAATCATAATTGATAAATCTTCGAGAATTATTATATGAAATAGTGGTTATAGAAGATGTTTTGCTGTCACCGCTGACTCCCATAAAAATCAAGTTGTTATCAATAGAAAGTCATTTGACATAACCCTAAGAAGTCATCAGAAATTATGGTAGAAACAATTGTCATGTGTTGCAATTTCTACAAGCCAGCAAATAGATAATCATTTCATTAAAAAAAAACAGTAGTATATAAACTGACGATGGATACACATTTGGAAAGAAAAATGATGGACATATATTTGAGCCTAAGTCATTATTTTTATGAGAAAACAAAACATTACTCCATCTTTGTACACCTCACAGACAATTTGAAAAATAATCAGAAAATAGTAAAATAAAATAAAATTGGACGTAGGATTCGCATCTTGCATCCGAACCACTTTAAAAAATCTTTCTTATCAATCTTTTGATTAGTTTTTTTTTCTTAAACACGTTTTCATTATATCATAAATACTTTCATAAATTCTCATATGTAAGTTCGTTGCAATTTTCACATGTTTGATTAGTTGGTGTTGAAATCATGCATCAACAGAAGACAAATAAGATTATCTATTTTATCGAGGTAAAAAATGGAAAAAAAAAAAAAACAAAATTGAAGGTGCATAGCACTTGGACAGTTGATAATATAGAAGAAATTAGCTTATATGCTCACATTTGAAAGCTTTTGTAAGCAAAATGAATTCCATAAGTTGTCTTGACACTTAGACATAAGACAGATTTGCTTAAGTTTCTAAGCATATTCATACCTTTCTTTTTTATTTTAAAGTATAGTTTTTTTAGTAAGTGGAACTCCAATAATTTAATACTGAAATTGGTTGCACCCATCATTAATGTCACCATCCTAACTATAGGATATATAAATTATAAAAAATAAAATAAAAACTATATATTATTTGATATATACGTTAGCTTGATACTCTAGCTAACTCTTTTAACTTTTTATCTACACTTGTGCCTTGCTTCTTCTGGTTTGTTTTCTTCTTCTTTTGAAAGGTTGAAAAATATAATTCAACTTTCGGATTCCCTCTTAGAGTTAATTAGTTAAAAGATTTGATTTTGACTTATATTACAATCAAAAACTTACACTAATTGTACGTTTTCAAATTATTTATTATGTCTTTATCCTTAGACGTCACCCGTTAAAAATAAAGTTTTCAAATTATTAACAAAGATAAACAACTCGCATACAGCAAGATCCTGATCCATTAACTATATATCAATCGTAATTATGGATTTAGCTTTTTAAGTGAAAATTAATCAAGATCATGAAAGAATACTTTTGAAATAAAGTTTTAAAATAAAAGAACTAGAGAGTAATCATAATCACAAAAAAAAAAAAAAACAATCACACAAATAACGTCGACAGTAAAAAGAAATAAATATACGCAAATTTATCTAGGTTCACTCAAAACCGGGCTACTTCCAACAGAGTCAATATTATTGCTAATAAAAACTCTAAATCTTTCTCATTACAATGAATGTATTTGTTAATAAATTATTCTCACACACTCATACAAGAGAATAATGTGTTTATATACTAGGTTTATTATGAAAAAAAACTAATTCTACTAGGATTCATATTTATGAGTCAAACCTTATTAGGAGTTCTATTCCTTGGAAAAATCCTACAACGAGTCTATATTGAATAACCCCAAACTGCTTACAGGTCCAAGGATGCTGTCCCCCCGACCGCTCACTGGGGAGCGAGGCCTCACCCCGTATACATCTGTTTGGTCCCTTATTGTTGAAATGGTTGACAAACGTACTTCAACAAAAAATACAAGGATGTAAAAGGGTTTGAATGAGTTATCACAATTTGGAATTGGGATGATAGAAGCAATCAATAATAAAAGGAAAGGAAGATGGATTTGTCTACATTAAATTTGCTTTTCCTTTCACTTATGAGAGAATTTAATTAATTAAGAGCATGTTAGATATGTAGTTTGGGGGGCATGGTGATGGTGGGGTGACCCTTCCATCTCGATTTAATTTTGGTCAATTTAACCAATGATAATGGTTGGAAGATATAAACCCATTAATTCAATTTATTACGGGGGACCAAATTAATTTGATTGTTGAACCATTTATGGATATATATATTTGTATCATGCGTGTCAGTTCAATTGTATCATAACATATATCCATTTATTTTAAAATCAATAATTAATTATGGGAAAAAAGACTAGGTTCAATTTATATATGTATAAATTTATAAACCCATTTTGTATCTTTTCATAACACAAGTCAATTTGATTATTATTACTTAAAGAAAAATCAACAAAAATATCAATAACTCGAAAGGAATTTTCTCTTCTTTTTTTATAATTTTTTTTAAAATAAACTTTATATATATATATATATATTTCTAATTTATTTTCATAAAAATGTCTACCAGAAACATGCAAACAATGAAAATTATTCTTCGAAACAATATTAAACGCATGTTTATTTAATTATTTTTTCTTCCATGTTACTTTTAATTTGACAATTTCTATTGTATATGCTATATTCTTGTATAGAGAATTATTAATCATATCAAGAAAATAGCAAGCTATAATCATGATATATCCAATATATTGCACTTGAATCAGTGATTAAATAAATCAATGATTCATTGAAAAAAATTTGAACCTATTTTGTCAACTAATTAATGCAAAAATATGGTTGGATGTACCAATTGATTCAATTTATTTGTCAACTAAATATCAAAAGCATGCATTCATTTCTTTTGCTTTTGTTTTGGTTTTGACCAAGAAATAGCATTTAATTGATTTTCACCTACCCAACCCTTCAAAAAAAAAAAAAAAATTCACTAGAAAATATATTAATTTCAAAAAATATATATACTATTCGAGTAGATTATTTTTATTACTACATATACAGATTATTAATATAAATTATTGTATATAAACTAAAGCACATGTCATTCATTTATATTTATTAATATATCTTAATATGAACTTCTATTAAATGAGAATAACAAACACTAAATAATAAATTATTTTTTATAATTTTCGATACAAACTAAATATACATCACATTTGTATTTGTACTTTGTCTAGTATAGTACATCGTCTATTTTCGTCGATGAACGAGATTCGCATGTAAATGCATACGTCCGTGGGAGAGATAAATAATAAAAAAGGGTAATATGGTAAATTGAGAAAATGACAATAAAAACCATGCCACCCACCCCACTCCTGACTCCACTCCTAAGCAAAACCAAGTTGTCCGTACAGCGACACACACTACAAGTTTATATAAAAATTTCTTTGATTGAAAGAGACCTCTGACAAGGTAGCAAAACGGGGAAACCGCAATAAACTCCATCATATGGGTCCCATAGCGGACCCCACCCAACAAAATTTTTATTAATTATTTTAAAAATCTCGGACAGATTTCTATTATTAAATCATACCGTAGAGAAATTCATTTAGTCTTTTAAAAAAAAAAAAAATTACAACTTAAATAATTTTTTAAGTAAAGAAAAAAGGAACTTTTACTTCCCTTGCCACGTGGGAAACGTGGGCCCCACTCCGGTTCACTTTCATTTCAGAAAAAAAAGGATTACGGAACGGACTGTTTTTGTATTTTATTTTATTTTTATTATTTTATTTCGTGTTTGTCTGCGTGTTGAAACTGTAGCTTCTCCTAGCTGACGTACAATCCCAGCATGCTTTTGACACGTGAGAGTTATGCAACGCGTCAGTTACTTTTTACATCCTCGTAAATTTATGAAATAGAAAAAAATAAACCAAAAACGTATTTAATAAAAAATCTATTTATAATAAGGTAAAATTTATTATTGATTCCAAAATAAAAATGGGAAAGGTCCCCTACAAATTTGTCATTATATGCGAGAAAATCGAATCAAATCAGTGAGAAAAATGGAAACTTTTTTAGTGTAAAATAAATAAATTTAAAACCAAATCCAATGTGCTTCCATGTTTTTCCCAAAAGTTATATTGCATTAAATTTAAAAAAAAAAAATTAATTAATTAAAAGATTCTTTTCCTCTAGAAGTATTTGACTTTCTCTCTCTCTCTCAAAAACCAAAGCCTAAATAAACCATTTTCACTCATCCGTTCATTCTTATTTCATTTCTCAAGACTCCCCAGTCGCCACCTCTCTCTCTCTCTCTCTTTAAACTCCCTTATTTCTCTTTGTCACCAAAATCTTCATTTTCATGGCCGTTGAAGCTCGCCATATCGATCTCTTCCCTTCCCAACTCATCTCCCACAGGTAAATCTTGTTCAAGATTGTTGATGTTTTCTCCTTTTCTTTTTTTCTTTTTTGTTGGTGGGTTCTCATTTTTGTGCAAATTTTTTTATTGTTTTGGCAGGGATTTCGTCAAGTCTAATCAAGTAAGCAACAATTTATGCAACACCCAGATGGATTTTTACCTTCCGTTTGCCGAATCATTGCCTTGTGTTGAACCTCTTTTGCCTGCTGATAGCGGCCTCACTCACAATCTCAATCAAAACAATCATCCTCCCAGAAAGAGACCGAGAGAGAATAACAATAATTGTAATTCAATCTATGATCTTGAAGGCTCCCTCTCTCAAAAATCAAAGCTTTCTTCTTTCTCATCGTTTCTCGATGAAGATATCGCCTTTCAGTTTCAGCAACAACAACAAGAATTCGACCTCAGCATTGCCCATCATGTAAGTCAAGTTTTATATCTAATTTTTGTCCATTTCTTGGTTTTGAAGAAATAAACCATTTTCTGATTTTTTTTTTTTTAATGATTTTTAGGTGGAGAAATTGAGATTGGAGCTTGAAGAACGAAGAAAGAGGCAATCGAGAATGATACTATCCGCCATTCAAGAAGCGGTTCTCAAGAAATTGAGAGAAAAAGACGACGAGGTTCAAAGAATGGGAAAGCTCAACTGGGTTCTTCAAGAACGAGTGAAATCCCTCTACGTCGAGAACCAAATATGGAGGGATTTAGCCCAGAGCAATGAGGCCACGGCGAACTCTCTGCGTTCCAATCTCGAACAAGTCCTACAGGCTCATATCTCCACCGAGGACCGCCGCCACGCCACCGCCGCCGAAGAAGACGCTGAGTCGAGCTGCGGCAGCAGCGATTCCGCGGCGGTGGAGTCCACAAACGGGAGGATTATGATGTGTAGGCGATGCGGGGAGAAGGAGACGAGTGTGTTGGTTTTACCATGCAGGCATTTGTGTTTGTGTACAGTTTGCGGGTCAAGCCTCCTCGGGTCCTGCCCCGTTTGTGACTCCATTATGGATGGTAGTCTCCATGTTAACATGTCTTCATGAAAAAAAAAAAAAGAGAAAAAAAATGAATTCCTTTTTACAAATGTATTATAGAGAAATATTATTTCATTATTTGATTGGTCTTTAACAATATCGGAATTCGGGTATAGCATTATCGATTCGATACAGAAGGTTATTTAGAATTAGTCGAAAACGTTATCGAGATGGTTTTCAGGGACATGATGGGGGTGTGTTTGCCTGTTTGGTGTAGAAAAAGGGGGCCAGTTGTGATGTGTGGGCATCATGAAACATGTCATAAAATCTTTGGAATGAATGAGGGGGAAAATTCAAGTGGCCTACTTTGTGGGGGTGGAATTGTAAAGATCTAAAGTTTTGTTTGTTCTTAGAATTCTCTTCTTCTTTCTCAAACTTTATCCTCTTTTTTTTTTTTTTTTAATTATTGGAAAAGTAAAAGTATGATTTTAGTTTGTACTTTGTTCCTCGTTAATTTAATTAATTAAGTAATTAAAATTTAGGTTTGGGGGAGTGGGGTATTGTGTTGAGGGAGTGCAAGTGTGCAACGTGGAAAACACGACTGACACGTCAGATTAAAAAACGTACAGTAAAGTAGTAGTGGGTCCACCAGTGTATAGCTCAGGCGAGTTTAGTGTCTGAATGATAGTTAAACGGCAGCGTATTGTCTGAGGGCCGTACGCTTCACCATCTGGCTTCCTGCTCATGCATGACTGAACCAATTCAATTACTGTTTGCTTTCCATTCTAGCTTTTGGGTATTAAAATTTTCTTAAATAAACAAATAATATATATATCACGATGTTTATAAGTTCTATCTGAATTTTTTATTTATTCTTAATATTTTTAAATGATTTAATTCAAATACATGATAAAAATTAAATAAATAGATGTACTGAAAATTTCAAAGTCGAATTCTTTTGATTAAATTAAAGAGGAAAAAAAAAGTTTATCTAAATCTAATAAAATGGGTAATATTTATTAAAATTCAATTATGAAATTACTAAAATGGGTAATATTATTGTTACAGATGAGGTGAACCAAACCCTCAAAAAGAGAACCCTAGAAATGTGCCGACGACCTGCACAAAACGTACGTTACTGGACATTATTATGTTGCCAAAAACACTGCCATCTTTCTGTTTCTGTTTGCAACAGCTGCCATTTTTTTTGTTTTTTGGCAGTAACTTGGTGGGTGCCACCACGAGATTCATCCCCATTTCACAAGTCACAACCCTATCCCGCAAGTCCACCATTTTCAGACGGTGAATTGAAGTGGTTTGGCGCGATATGTGCACCATTTCTGTAAACTTTGTTGTAGAATTTTGTCCTTTGAACAGTGACAAAACAACAAATTTTCTGTTTGGGTTCATGTGAATGGGAATTTAATTATGGGAATTAATTTGCTTCTGAATTTGGGTTGTGGGTCGGGTTTTGTTTGGTTCTTAAATTTGGCCAATGTTGAATTTGTACGTGTGTATTTGAGTGGTCATTCTCATGGTGATTTTTTTAACTTTCCTAATAACTTTGTTAAGTTTTGGTTACGACGCCGTTCGGTTTATGTTGTAATATACTTTCTTAGTAGCATAAATTTCGTGGGAAGATAATGATATTTTAGTACGCACAACATCATTAAAAAAAAAAAAACATTTGGTATATGTTAATGAATAATGACTGCAAAAATCAAGATTGTTATGTAGTCTGTTGTGTCCTAGTATACCTTCTAACCCAACATATATTTCATCAAAGAATGATGATATTTCAACGACGTAGATCAAAGTTAGAGATAATGATGTTTTTCGACGAAATTTGATCGTATTGATTGTAATGTCTAAAAAACAAATTTCATAGCTAAATTGGGGCCAACAACAATGATTCAAATAAGTTAATTGAATTGGGAAGCTAATGATTGTTTTCTTATCGATTCTTTGGATTCACTGATTCCTTCTAGCTTTTT
>WYDK02118158.1:3813124-3825599 GCA_009867345.2 Toxicodendron radicans
AACCGTGACGTCAACATAATGACATCCTCATGACATCAACAGAAAAAAATATATATATATTATAAAATGTTCTTAATTTGCCTTGTAAGCTATTAATAATTGTCCTAGTAAAGAGAGAAGGAACATTGCATTTGTTTGTTTAAGGCCTATTCTCCCCAAGAATGCTAGAAAAAGGGCGGCATTTCTATTCAACAACTCTCTATCGGGTTTTTTTTGTTTTGTCTTGTTGAGGTAAATTTAACAGTTCAACGGGATGCCTACTTCACATGCTTGCCACGTTTGTTGAGTAAGCTAATTTCCTAATGCTGACTGGACACCACATGCCACTTTGTCATTTGTTGTTTTCTAAATATATATTTTATTTTGTTATAGAGCAGAGGAGGGTATAAAGAGTTTGAAGTTTACGAAACTCTGAGTCTTTGAGATTTCTTGACGTAACAGCAACAACCAAAACTGATTCATTAAATGGAAAGTCAATGAAAATGGTGAGAATGAGTTGCCAAATTAATTAATTTTTTTTTTTATGGTTTAACCTGGGTTTAGTTGAATCGGAGGGTTGACACATAAAATCTTGTTCAACCACAAGTTTAAGCGGGTGAAATCTCAATACCGGTTTTTTTGTTGAACCAACCCAACTAGGCCATCGATTCATAGTTGAACTGGTTGAACCGGCCGGTCTGGGCCAGGTTTTAAAACCTTGGTTTGTACATAATAGTTACACTTTGATACAACGATTTATGTAAACTGTTTTATAAAAGTAAGGTTTGAGTTGTATTAATATTATTAAAGTTTCAGGGACAGAGTTTTATAATTGTTTTTGAAAAATCTCACCCTCATTTTGGAAATCCGAACCCCTCGATCTGCCCGGATCCAATAGGGTCAGAATTACCCAGAATGGGGCGTGACATATTTGGTGAAGTTTTGGCAAAACATGTGTTATCTAATAAATGCATCACTTCCAAAAGTTAGGTTTGTTGCACGTATTACCTCTAGTATTACCATGATTATCCGCATATATGTATATAATGTCATAAATATAGGATTACCATTGAAATATTGAATGGTTGAGGTAATATGATTGAAGTTGAACAATCAATTACTCAAAGAATAAGTTATCTAACATGGTGGAAAAATTAAGAATCTAATTCATCCTTTTGATCTCATCAGATGATAGTGAAAAAGAACATTTGTCATTTTGTAGAAGGAATAGTTTAATGTATGTCTTTATCTTAGAATAAATACACATAAATAATCAATTTCCACATCCATCTCATATCCTATAGATAATTAGAGTCCGTCCATTGATAACGAAGATCATCAATTAGAGATAGTGAGAAAGAGAAGGGTTGGTCACGAGATGGCTTCAATTCAAGTTAACCTCCCTCACAACTTCGATGTCATTGTTGAAGATGCAGACTCAGATTGACAAGTCCTCGGGCAAGCTAATTTATCAGCTTCAAGCTGGAATCACCTTGAACCAAAACAAACTGGCAAGTGATCCCTTCTCACAAACTTTATATCATCTTTCAATAATTAACTTCCAATATTTAGTACTCTGACACGAAGTTTGGGGTAGGAGTAAATGTCATCCGAAAACAACAATTTTCTTGTAGTGGTTAATAGTACTTTACAATGCAAAAGTTTTGGGTTGACAAGATATCCGGTACAAACTGCTTCTAATTTTTTCGAGGTAGTCTCCCATTGCCGCAGGGAAAGTGGTTATTCACCGCAGAGGGGGCTGAACTATTACCTTCACAGTTCACATAAGTTTGAGGTAAAAGGCAGAATCAACGCATCAAAGCTCACTCCAATGAATTTTTGCCCTCTAATGGGCTTTTTACCGCATCTCACTTATCATAAAGATGAAGAAATGTGCTTTTGGGGAAGTTCGGGTGAACCTGGAACTCCTCGTCCCAGACTGTCCCAAGTAAGAAAACAAGAAATGTTTGGGAGAACTGAAACCAGGGACTGTTGTCAAGATCCCAATTGCCATGTTTAATCCCTTCTTTGGCATGCGTGGCAACATAAAATTCTCTATGTATATATTTGGTCCTCCTTTGAAGGCAGGACTCCTTGTCCTGGGAGCCATCGCTGAACCAGCTTCGAAGGTCGCAGACAAGGAATAATTTTTAGTTCGCATGCATCGCAAATAGTATTAGTAACCTCTCACAGTCTCACTAGCTGTATATGTCTATGAAATAAAGTGAGGTTACAAGTTACAACTATGTTATAATAAATTTGCAGTAATAATGCAAGAGTGCTTTAGTTTCCCAATTCTATTTTGAAATTAACTTTATTTTGCAACAATCAATCTCTAAACATGGATGAACAATTTTGCAAACAATAACTTTATGCAAAGGACATGTAGAATTAAAGAAAGGAGCAGTAACAGCATTAAAATCTATAAATCGCCTAAAATACATTCTTAATTTCTTGGTGGGCTGAGAATCTGATTTATCCTTTCGAAGAAGGTGTCACATCACAAGATGATGTTTATAAAGAACTTTATGGCATGTAAAAGGAATAATAACCTAATTTATGCCTTATAACAGAATAAATCTTTTCTTTTTCTGATAAAGATGTGTAGAGAATCATTTTTGAGTTGCTGATAAGAATAACAGCTTTACTGAGCACTCAACTATTGTTTAATTTGACCCTTTTCATGCTATAAAACCAGGACTGAATGGGGAGCCAGGATGGTCAATAAAAGATGGGAGTTGGGTGGTCAGAAGAAGATGCTTTTTCACAGACACAATCAAGTCAAGAAGTTCAGGTTTCTCACACCAAATCCCAGGATGTAGTGGAGAAAACAAATGGGTATAAACTCCCACACAACTATGAAGCCATTCTTAAAGAGGCAGACTCACCGATCGACAAGTCCTCCCCCAACAAGATAAAAGATCAGCTCTACTCTGGAGTTTTCTTAAATGGAAAGAAAAAGGCAAGTTCCTATCTCAGAAACTGTATTTATATATCCCTATTATCGTTACTATTAACATATATAACAAATACAGAAGTATTGTGTTAACAACGAATGCGGAAGCAACAGCTTCATGCTGTTTGCTAGGGATCTTTCAGTCACTTGGGGAGATGACCAAAGTTATTGGAAGTGGACTTCCCTGAAAGAGACCAGGTAAATACAATAGAGTTATTATCATGTATGTCATCTCAAAGAGGTTTCTACTACTTTCTGAGAAATCCCGATATAGATGAAACATGTGAAAATGTCAAGAAAGGTTTCATATCACCTAACTTCTGCAAGAACATTTGTTAAATCAATGGATGAGTTTACTGGATAATAATTCTCCTGATTGTAAGTTTTTGGGCAGTGATGTTTTTGTGGATGTGGCTGAACTATTAAACGTGTGCTGGCTGGAGATAAATGTGAGATTTGAGACAACGAATCTCACTCCGAGGACTTTGTACGAAGTTGTGTTTGTCATAATGTTGAAGGAAGGAGCTTATGGATGGGATGCTCCAGTGAACCTGAGACTCTTACTACCAAATGGAATCAAGATAGAGCACAAAGAAAATTTGAAGATGAAGCCAAGAAATCAATGGATAGAGATCCCGGTTGGAGAGTTCAGAACTTTGCCGGAGAAGGCTGGGGAGATGGAAATCTCTATGTATGAAATCAAGGACGGGAAATGGAAGAAAGGACTTGTCATCAAAGGGGTTGTCATTCGGCCAGTAAACTAAGTGTGGGGATAATTTCAACGTTTGCACAACTAAGTTTAACAAAGTTTCAGGTCGATCAATAAATTTATTTACATGTTTAGTATAGGTGAAAATAATCGGCAGCTTCATTGTAAGGATCCTTCGTAATTGACTCACAACTTATCTCTAGCTTCTCAATTCTGCCTTGAAACCTAAGCTTGTTTCCTAAGCATTCTACTGTGCATGCAGAATTAGACTCCTCTCCTAATTTGAGCTCTTCCGAACTTTTAGAGATTTAGTGACAGGTGTATACTAATGAGCATTTGAGGTTAAATTTTTTTTTTTTTTGTTATAAACTTATTTAATATTTAATAACCACCAATCACTGTCTTGTATTTTGTTCATATAAAGCTTGGATAAGGAGGAAATCATGAACCGTGTGCGAGGGCATGTGTGTGTGTGAGAGAGAGAGGTGACCTTTATCTATTCAAATAACTTCTTATTGGTTAACATTACAGAATGATGATAAAAGTCACAGTTCAAGAAATCCAACCCCCATTTGACTAACACAGGACTAACCAAGATCAGAAAATTATTTATTCAATGTTTGGAATGTACAAATGTCCACCCTGTTTGGTAAATTTCTTGGCAATTATCAGCACTATTTGTTTACATTATTAAGAAAAAAAAAAAAGGGGGGTTCTTATTGGAAAATGGCAAACAGTATCATAAATCCCTAAGAAATAAATAGATGAAACAATTTAAAGCACAATTGACAGCACCTGCTAGTTGCAAAGAGCCTTCCAATAAAGCTGGCAGAAGAAAAAAGAAATCCTGAGCCTTTCAAATGTCTGTGTGGTAATTTTCAGGCTTATACCAGAGTGAGAAATCAATTCCTTTAGTCTTCAGTTTCTCCGTCGCAGGTGCAATCCTCTCCAAAAGCTGCATGTTCATGACAAGTAAGACATTCAGATAATCTCAGCTCACTTAATGAAATCGTATTCAAACACACAATTGGAAATACATGTTTTCGATAACTTCTCGCAGACCCTGTTCATTATTTGTCAAACATTTGAAAGTGGAAAAAAGCAAATACAGCTCTCAGTTTTTACTTTTTGTTTCTGCTGAATATATAACATTGTAAAATATGTCACTGTTGTATAAAGCATAAATCAGAGTATTTCAGCTTAAGCACGGAGAGTTGTTATGATATGAGCCACAGCAAAACTAGGGAGACAAAAAGGAAGTTTAATTAATATGATACCATATTTCAGAAAAAGAGAACAATAGAGTCAAACCTTAGAATGCAGTACACCATTGGATACCAAAACAGATCTGTCAAACACACAAAATTTTCCACCATCCATGCGAGTAACTGCCCCACCAGCCTCTTCAACTATCTGCTTACAAGGAAATGAAAAAATGCGATTAATAAATGAAACTTGAATTCAGAAAACATTGGTCTCTCTAAGAATGATCTTTTATTATTTTAGTGAGCTTAAACAATTAGGCTGGACAGTGGGTCTTGTTAGGCTTGGGTAGAACTCTCCTTGGAAAACCGGCTTGCCAAGAGAGGGTGTCCAAGCCCTTATAACCCACATATCCACCATTTTCCCTTCCAATGTGGGATTCTTAACAGCATCGTGCTCATGATTCTAGTTTACATCAATATTTATTCTTCAGAAAGAACATAACAAATGGCTTGTTGTAAAATGTGAGCAATCTCTGTTTTGGTTGCGGAAAAATAAGTAAAAAAGAGAAAATAAAAATATTAATTTGCTCTTTAAGCATAAGTGATTGGGTTCACAGAAATAAGAATAATAAGAAAACTTAAATCCAGAGACCTAATGAAGCTGTCAGGATCAACTATCATGCTAACAAGTAGAATGAATGACAGTGCACGAGCAAATAACAGTTCATTTTCCAAAGATGCATCATCAATTTCACAGCAAAAGTATGTCACACTTATTATCTAGCAAAAGCATAATAAAGAAAATTACCAAAACACCTGCAGCCATATCCCACGGCTTTAGACGATATTCCCAATAGCTTTCTACAATCCCTAGAGCTACATGGCACATGTCCACAGCAGCAGCACCAAGTCTTCTCACACCCTTAATTGAGGAAAAGGTGAACAGAAGGGAGAGGGGAGCGGACATGAGTTTCTACAACTTAGGCAGAAATAGCATCTGTCTAGGGAGGAGAAGAAAACAAACACTCAGTACCCGGCTGACATCAGTAAATTCCTTGAATAATTCTATGTTAGTTGCCCATGCATCGTCGTGTTCATATCCAAAGCCAGTCACTAGAAGAGATCGCTCCACCTAGAAACAAGGCAAAGATAAGCTGTTAAAATTCCAAAATGCTCAACTTCTAAAATCATAAAGCATATCAGCATTAATTTTGTCAATTTTTCTAACACTAGACAAAATGATCAACATCAGTATTATAAAACATTTACACATAGATAGAAAATCTGTAACAAGTTTTCACGACTTGTGCCTCAGCAAGTTCACATGCCTGTAGATGATGTAGTAAGGCACAAGCTCGTTGAGTCACAGAACCATGTGTCAACCATAGAAAGCATATGAATGCACATGGCTATTCATTCTCCAACATCACATGATAATGGAAAATGGATAAGTATATACTTATACCAAAGCAATTTGGAGCACATATTACATGTAAAGATCTTGAATTTGCCACTAACCGCTCACCTGATCAGTTTGACTCACGTGAATTTTTTGGCCATTACAGAACGCTCCTCCACCTGCAATAGTGAGATCAAATCCATACATAAGTATAAATTTAAATTTAACAATGCCATTAAGAATTAAGAAATGATCATTTTCATACCAGCAGTTGCAGAAAATATACGGGTATTCCAACACATAGGGCCACCCACAAACTCTACCTGAAAACAGAACCAACATTGTCATTTTACCTTATATACCACAAATGAAGTAATCTTTCACATATTATAGTTAATGGGGAGATACTAAAATTTGCCACAAGGCTAACACTAGTGCCCTCAACACTTTATTTACTACACACAGTCGTTTTACTACATCAGGATTTCATCAATTACCCATCAATTTTATGATCTTAAATGTTAAGAAATATCATATATAAAATTTCATGTTGTTGTTTTCTTCCTTTGATAGCCTCATCCATAACATGCCTCATGTTGAGTACAGTCAAGACATTTTAGAACATTGTAACTGATCTGCAAATCCAAGATTTTCCTATTTTAACAAAAGGGATTTCTAAAATGTTACCTTTACTTGCACAAATTTCTTGTGAATAATGTATAGCCTGTCAAGTATAAAATTACAATGCCACAAGATGGAAAAATTAATGATCATTCATAGCTGTGCTCTGGATCTTGTGCTTCCTCCCAAAAACTTTCTGTTCTAAAAGCATGTGCTCTTTTTCTCAGTAAGAGACTATTATGTTACAATATCCCTAGTCAACGAGATGTAAGGGTAGTTTAGCTAAAACATTTTAGACTGCTAAACTTGACATTCTAAAAAAAACCACAAGTCGGATACAGAAGTACACAGATATCATGTCAAAGAGCCATCTAAGGAATCATTACCACAGCAGCAGCAGCAGGATTTCCTTGAAATAGAACTCCAACAGAAATGGCAAAGCTAGGATAACCATGTGCAAAATTTGTTGTTCCATCTACACCAATAGAAGAGGTTTGCCAAGTTAAAGTCAATTGTACATAGCCCATTTGCAATAAAGATAACTGTACAAATGCATGATCCAGCACAAATAAATAATGAGGCACGTGATACAATGACTCCAACATGAACAGTAATTAGACAGACCAATTCTGGATTGACCTGCCTACTCTAAACTTACAGAAAATTCGCCCAAGAAACATACTCATTTCACATTGACCCTCTAGAATCCAAATTATGTTAGTTATGGAAAATGACTCATTCGGTGAAAACAAATTATCACTTTCACATTTTCTTTTGTAAGAAACAAGGAAAACTTGTATTAAAGCATCTTATACATTTCATTACAAGCTTAACCATTATCAAAACAATGAACAATAATAAATACACTGATCAGATAGATTTCATATCAATTATTCATGTCGAATCAACATAACCTTTTCAATTTATATAGCCTGTCTCATGTTATCTTTCAGTAAATAGTTCGTGCTAAGGTTGAACACAATGAATTCAACGATCATATTTGGGTTGATACATATGTTTGATTATAGCTCTCTTCAAAAGACTTAAAACCCGATTGGTTGACCCAAGTCTTCACCCCTAGGGTCAAGCATTCCAGCAGTACTTCAGTACTTACAAAGTAGTAGTAAATTATAATAGCGTCCGTGACCATATAGAAAAAAATCATGAAATATCATTCATAAATTCCAAACAACATCTCGAATACAAATTCTGTGAGTTTATGTCTCTCAACCTATGGAAAAGATTAAGGGTTTAGAGAGACAAACCTAAAGGATCAATACACCAGAGATAATCAGATGCTGTGTCTCCTATGATTCCACCCTCTTCTCCAAGAATGAGGTGATCTCTGAAATTCTTTTTCACAACTTCTAATATAGCAGCCTCACTATTTTTATCTGTGCTGCAAGTAATTTTGTTGTAAATAAGGTGAATAATGTCTGAGCTAATTTCCAAATTCTTACCAACTAAGAGAAGCAAGAAAGGCATATTAATTGAAATAAATAATTAAAGATATATACTAGAAATGGCAGTGGAGAGAGAGAAACCCCTACTCGGTCACCAAGTCAGTAAGTCCTTTATATGTTATATTACGAGGCCTATTCACAGCATCCATCACAACCTGGAAAGAGAAATTGTAAAGATTCACTTTCAAAAAGCAATGGCAGCAAGGAGGCATACACTGAAAACATGATCCAGAAAAATAAGGACATATTTACGTAAGAATGCATTTTGATAAAGCTAAAAACCGTTAACAAGCAATATGCATAGTAAATTAGCAGTAACACTCGATCATAGTTGTATCATAGAGGTTAATATTCACTTTTAAGAGAACCACAAAACATAACTTTTGAAACATGCATTTACAAGCGAATTCTGTTTATGCTTTTAGAAGAAATTCATATTCCTGAAGACCCTAGTAAAAACAGAGCACTTTAAACTTTAAAAATTGTCCTTAAAACTCATAAAGCTTTATATATGTCAAGTGCGTCAGTTCCAAGTAGTAATATCAATAGCGTCAGTTCCAAGTAGTAATATCAATAGCATCAATAGAAATTATAAGTTTATAATAAAAAATCATAACCTTCTTATACTAAAGCCAGTCTCTAAACTTCACAATCCAAAACATTACAGACTTCAAAAACCAATCCACCTTGTTGATTATACAAAACAATTAACCCCAAAAACAAAGAGCAAATTCCACAAACTCTACATTACAACTTCCCCATGAAATTACCTCTGACAAAAATACATAAAAAATAAAACCAAAACACCGACTTGGTAATTCACAAAATTGACGAATGAAAATGAACCAAACCTCAGCACCAGTTTTCGCAGCAGTCTCAACAACTTGAATGAGCTGGCTAGGAGGAATAGGTCCACTGGATTTGGCACCAATTTTAGGATACTCTTTCTGATAAGAAGTCTCAGACAACACAGCCTTTGTACAAAGTTTTCTCCCCGGTTTTGTACTCGAAACTGAAACTTTTTGATAGCCAGATGAGGAATTGTTACTGGGTTTGAGAAATGGGCACTGGTTTGAGTGATTGAGAGGAAGAAATGATCTGGGTATGTGAGAAAACCTCAGAGGAATGTTTGAGAAGGAAATTAGAGACCTACCCATCTCAATTGGAACTTGGAAGCAAATGAAAGAGTTAAAGAGTTGATTTTGAGTGAGTTTTTGGAGTGTGATTGAGTTCGAGGCAGAGATTTTGTATTCAAAATCTGAAATTTGTCAGCTTCCTACAAGAATCTAGTGTGGAGTCTAGATGAGAAGTAGTTTCTGTTCTCTAAAAATAAGAATAATAATAATAAGAAGAAAAATATGAATAAATAAATAAATAAAATTTGAGAAAAACAAGAAACAATAATTTTTTGAAAATAAGAAAAACAAGAAAGATTAAAATCACTGTCAGAGTCTCACTACCTTCAAATTCAGTGAACATATTTAATGATGGTAATTAGTGTAAAATATTGAGATATAATTGTATTCACCAAAAACCGTATTAAGTGTCAACAACGAAATAGATAAATTACCGTCAAGTGTATTGACCCAATTTCGATTGGACCTACGCTTAAATTCAAATTGTAGATTGATCACTCCTTCAGTTGGGTCTTCTAACAAATTAAGCTAAATTGGGTTCAAGCCCATTAATTCATACATATCCCAAAATAAGAATTAGAATCCTATTTGCTTCCTAATTCATATGAGATTCATGATCTCCCATGAATGGGTAATGCTGATCGAATAAAGGCAAGTCTCAAGACTTTCTTCCTAATCTGGATTTTTTTCCTAAAAAAGACTTAGAGTTCACTAGGACTCAAGCCTCCTAAGCTCACTATATAAATAGAGGTCGTTAACCTCATAACTCATTCAGAGATCACTCTTATCTTTAGCTCCTAAATTCTTACTCCCAAGAATCGTCGTTTTCCCCGCCGTAAAGCCTAGTTCTGACTAGCTTTACCACCTTCTTCCTCCACCTCTGCAAAGATGTGCTCTGTCCACTTTGCAATAGTCTAGCCCTAGCCACATTAAGGTAAACCCTATCCCGCTCTTAGCCTTCACTAAAACATCCTCGTCCTTGCTGAGTTGAGCGTCGGAGTACCTACGGCAAACATCATACTAGTGTCCCCCAAGCCTTCACGTTTGTGCTCCTTTTTTGCAAGTCCATTCAATTATCAGTGGCTCACTTCGTACCAGATTCGTCCCTTCCAAATAGACTATAGATTTTACCGTCTACAATTTGTCACCCACCGTAGGGCCCTGACAATCATCCTCTTACGACATGCTTCGTTCGCTCTCATTCCATCCATTCAACCATCATGACTGGAGACAACGAAAACCCTACACCTGATATTGCGGCTCAGATCGCAAATCTCACATGCGCTTGTGCAAGAGACTAGCAACAAGTGCAATACTTTAAACGCTGAGAACACCGCCATACGAGCGGAGAATCAAACCCTATATGACAAGGTAAACCAATTCTACTCTCTCGATTGGACCTTGGATCAGCAACATGCTTCCGGATCTCCCATCCCCATCCATCCAAGGCAACTATTTACCACCCTTGATCATGACACTCTTGCTAATAACTCCAACACCCACTCGGCTCCAACCGTTGCAATTCCCATGGTCGGACAAAGCCGAGCCGAGTCGGTTCCACCCACTACTCAGTTAATCATCGAGTCACTTGTCCACATGACCCCATTCCAACAATACCAACTGCACACGCCCTTCACCTTCACACAAACTCATCCTCCACATTTAGGAGCAGGATTGTCTAACCAATCAGTCTCGCTCAGCTCATCAATGCATTCAGTCCCGCGCGTTTCATCCATACACATCAACCTGAATGTGTTTCCCCACTTGAAAAACACAAGCCTCTACACCCCCATGGTAACTCCACTTGAACAAGCCTTTTCCAAGCAATTGGCCAATATGAAAGCTATGATCCAACGTATCCTCGGCATGCCAACCCCTTTCAATAAGAGCCAACCCCAAAGCTTCGCTGACTCACCTTTATGGACATCATTACCCTCGTGGAGATGCCACAAAAGTTCACTTTCCCTAATATAAAGCTCTATGATGGAACCACTGACCGGAATGACCATATAGCCCCGTACAAACAGAAGATGTTCGTCGTTGCCATCCTTCGCGACCTTACTGATGAGTGCATGTGTAAAAGCTTCAGCTCTAGCCTCACGGGCCTAACCCTTCAATGGTAAATCAACCTACCAACAATACCATCACCTCATTTGCTCAGCTCATGGATACCTTCAATGAGTAGCTCCTCAACAGTAAAAGACTTGAGAAGATATCTGGCGATCTATATAGAATCTACCAACATCGAGGTGAATCGCTTAGAGAGTATTTGGGTCGTTTTAACAGAGAAAATGATTTTATTCCATATTGCAATCAGGAAACCACAATTGATGCTTTCAAGAAAAGACTTCTCCCAGATAGCAAGCTCTACAAAGAGCTAACTAAGTTCAACTGCCACAATATGGAAGACGTCTTGGCTCAAACCAAAACTGAAATAAGGTGGGAAGAGGATGGGAAGAATCGAGTAGAACATCTACCTCATGATGATCGTCGTTCTAAAAGAGTCGAACGACGTCATGATAACCATAATGTTGAGCCTTACCCTACACCTCAACAAGGTAATAACCGCGACACCAGACACCAATATGACATCAGGCATCCAATAGAGTGTCATTCGGCTCTACCCAATAAGAAAGTACCCATTCCCATCAACCGAAGTAAAATCTTAGACTACAAATTTAGCGTTCAGCTGGTCGAGGTAGTAGCTATCATGAAAGGAATGGGAAACACCATCAGGTGGCCAGCAAAGTTAAGGAACATCGAGGCCCCTTGAGACACTACAAAATGGTGTGAGTTCCATAGTGATCACGACCACAACACCGCCGATTGCATTGCTTTCTGACTTAAGGTTACGGAGTTGTTAAAAATGGGTCATTTCTGAGACCTCCTGACTGAGAAGGTGATAATCCTTGATTTGTCATGAATTATAAGTAAATTTACTAGGATTATCAGATGCTTTGTGCATGGGTTTGATCCTGGATACTGTTTAATTGTGATTATTTTCTGT
>WYDK02118158.1:3841889-3854259 GCA_009867345.2 Toxicodendron radicans
ATACATGAGTAGGCTTTTCTTAGCACGAATCCATTTTACTTACATCGACACCGACTAAGAATTCATTATCTCCACCAGCCTATACCCGCTGGATTTTCGTGAATACTACCCCAGCCAATACCTGTTGGATATTCATAATTTCCACTCAAGCCAATACCCACTAGATAATCACACATACCACTCCAGCCATACCCGTTGGATAATCACAATTACCACTCTAGCCACACCCGCTGGATAAGCACAAATACTCTGTAGCCATACCCTCTGGATAATCACAATTATCACTCCAGCCACACCTGCTGGATAAACACAATTACCACTCCAGCCACACCCGTTGGATAAGCACAAATATCCCAACTAGCGTATCACAACATCAACCACTCTGTTTTAAGGGTTGATAATTCTAAATTTGTACTATTTTATGCTTAAGTTTATTAGGATTATCAGATGCTTTCAACGTGGTTTTGATCTTGAATGCTACTAAATTGTGTTTATTTCATATTTCAGGACAAAACATTTTTTATGAGCATAGCGTGGCAATTCTGAGCGTTTCTATTAGGAAAAGCAACATTCCAATGTTTGGTGAAGTTTATAGGCAATTAAAAGAGTTCTGGATGCAGCGGAGCCATGTGGAAGCCAAAGAGATTGAAGATCCAAGAGAAGCGGCTCACAATGGCAAAACTGTAAATTTAGAGGAAAATGAACAATAACATCACCTCGGCAACAACCATTGTCGCCTCGGCAACAACCATTGTCACCTCGGAAACAAACCCTCTGGAATTCTAGACTTATGGGCAGAATGAACATGGTTCACTCAAACAATCATATCTTGCGCTACACAACTCCAAATGACCTGATTTTTTTTGCGTTGCACAGCTAAGAGACATACCTATACCTTTCATGTTTTTTCGTGATCCAGTTCAACCTAGAAGATAGTTTAAAAGTGGCACGAAAGTCACATCACAACAGAGTTGTGCATTTCGGGATTTTGTTTGTCACCTCGGTGACGTCTGGAAATCTAGAAAAGGAAACCTCAATTTTTGCATAAAAAGTTGGATACTATCACCATGTGGTAGTATGGACCTCCACAACCATACTCGGCTAGTCATCACTCACCGTGCTCAAAACCACCCAATATCATCACCACGATTCCACATCATTACAATCACAAGTGCATAAATGTGTATAATACATATAAATAAATGGGATGGTTTTCATGATTACACGCACATGCATCTTTTCATGTAAAATATCAACAAATCCGAGAGCTTGTCACTGTGGCCATACACCTTCCTCGCCTTAGCGACATTCTAGAAAATGATGAACTTATTCTATTCGCATGAACTTCGCCTCAGTGACAACCTGAGTTTTCCAGATTTCGCCTCTCTTTTCCCACTTTTTCCTCACCCAAATCATCCACAATTCAATCCATAATGAACATACAACATTTCACACACATAAACATATCCAATTACATACTCCAAATTGGTAGATCTAATCAAATCAAATCACCCATTTCAAATCCCAACAATTCAATAAAACACAAGAAATTGGAAGGAGATTAATGTCACACCCCCTCCCGACTGGTCCTTACCCCACCGGATTCTGGTGCTCCATGGGACTCTTATCTTGAAAGGAGGGTGAGTTTTTTAGAAACCTTTTTGGAAAAAAACAATTTAAAACTTGATCATTACAATGCAATATCCAAATCATAATAAAAAATCCCAGTTTGAAATACAGCATACGAGTAGCTATTTGACAGACAATCATGCTGTAGTGAAGAACATGCGCCTGTAGCCAACCAATTATGGTGAGGAGACACACTCGACTCCTGGACAATGACTTGGAGGGAGAAAAATAACAAACAAAGAGCTAGGAGGCCCAGTGAGTGAATAATACATTTATAAAATACAATATATTAAAATACTCAAAATAGAAAACATGCTCAAGCAATGAACCATCACCCATAACACGTCGATACAACATCCTCATTAGGCTTCACCCTAAATTTTCAGCATACGCCTTAAATACCAATAAACCGACTAGCATCACATCTCACACGCCCACTCGTGGAAGATTCCCTTGCTCTCACTAGCATAGGCGTATACGACACTGGGCAATAGCATGAGCCCACTTGTGGAAGATCCTCCAACTCTCTCTTTCTAACATGGGCGAATATGACCCTGGGTGATATCATAGGCCCACTCGTAGAAGGTCCCCCAACGCTCTCGCATAGGTAGAGCGACCTTGGGCACACGTACCCACTCATAGAAGATCCTCCAGCGCACTCAAGCATAGGTGGATACGACCCTGGGTACTAATATCCACTCGTGAAGGTGCCACCCAACGCTATCAGGCATAGGTAGATACAATCTTGTGTACTCATAGAAATATATCTAGAGCTCAACAGACGTTCGTCTTGTCCCGATGAGATGATGTCACCATGCGGTAGTACAAACCTCAACGCCCACTCATGGAAGATCCTCTAACGCTCTCAGGCATAGGTAGATGCAATCTAGTATACACATATGGATAAGTCTGGAGCTCAACAGAAGCAGGTATCCATCCTGTCCCGATGGGATACTATCACCATACGGTAGTACAAACCTCCTCAATCACACTCTGCTAGTCGTCGTTTAGGGGAAGAAGGATACAATACTCGGTGGTCATTCCTCTTATGGTTGCTTCTCTCGTACTCAGTTACGTCAAACGCTACCTCTCATGGTATATGTTAAGTTTACCACATATGTCCTCTATTCCCTCAGAGGCTCTATTATTCAACTTCTGACTTTTAGAGTTTTCCCCTTGGCCTCCCACTGGCCCCAGTGGCCCAGCTACTAGATATACCAGAAAATTACAATTAAACCTTTCCATATAATTCCTCAATTTAAAAATTTCCCAACGACTCACAATATTTCAAACTCACTTTAGAGCAATACTCCTACTCTTCATCTCGTGTTTCCGTTCTAACACCTTCATTTATGGTCTCTCCACGTGGGCTATAAAAACTTTCCCCTTAATCCTCTCGTTTTGATCATCTCTTTAACCTTGAAGGTTGATAATTCCACATACACATCACGTGCACAATCGGCTCTGTAGACGCATGTTCATATTTATAAAACAACTCATTGGCGCCAGCTCAGAACATGTCATGCATGCTCATACAAATGCACTCAGAGCACATACCTAAGCTCTGATACCAATATGTCACACCCCATTCTGAGAAATCTAGGCCCCACCAGTCTAAATGGGCCGAGGGACTTAGATCCACGAAATGAGTGAAAATTTTGGAAAAACGGTTAGAAGAACTCAAATGTTGGTTCTTATAAAACAGTTTGCATAAAAGATGTATCAGAGTGCATCCACAATGTACAAATATTATACTGACGAACATGCATCTGCGAACCAGCCGAAGGCGTGCCGCCTGTGTCTTCCATGTCTTGAATGTAAACCTGAAGGGAAAACACTAAAACAATGAGCTAGAAAGCCTAGTGAGTGGATAATACAATAAATAAATGAAATGACTCACAACCTCAATCCGAATGAGGAAACTCTTAAACATTTCCTTATAATATCCCTTAATCCATAATCTCCCATTCCCAACAAAGTAATTCGTATCCTCGCACCACCTTTCAATGATCATGGATCATTATAAATACACAACACCTTAATCGCCATAGATGAGTAGACTTTTCTTAGTACAAATCCATTTTACTTACATCGACGCCCACTAAGCATTCATTATCTTCACCAAACTATACCCGTTGGATTTTTGTGAATACTACCCCAGCCAATACCTACTGGATATTCATAATTTCCACTCAAGTCAATAGCCGCTAGATAATCACACATACCATTCCAACTATACCCGTTGGATAATCACAATTACCACTTCAGCCACACTCGCTAGATAAACACAATTACCACTCCAGCCACACTCGCTGGATAAGCACAAATACTCTCCAGCCATACCCGCTTGATACTCACAATTACCACTCCAACCACACCCGTTGGATAAACACAATTACCACTCCAGCCACACCCACTGGATAAAGAGTGTGGTTTGTCCATTGTATTGTATGGTACAAATGTATTTTATAAGTTTTACATTTTTAATTTTCAATTTTCATATTTATGTATTATACAATAATAAAACCTATATTTGGGTTAACGTTTATCAATAAAAAAAAAACTATAGTTGGGTTCACGTTGAGTAACGAGGTTCATATTCTTGAGTAATTATATAGTAATTATAAGTAAATAAATGGGCAATTATAGTTTGTAATTTATTAGGAAAATATCTTAAATCTTTGATATATATCAAAAGATTAATTCATAGTTGACTTGATAATAATATTTACAATTACGAAAGAGTGATACTATTTAATTCACAACGTATTGCTGCAACTTTAACCAAATCACAGATCTGAAACTTCTATCCCTTCAAGAAATTCTTCGTAATTCTTTTTTCAATATTTCCATAAAATTGTAGAGAGAATCCAACTTTAGATTGTATGCATTAGGACGAAGGATTCATATTTTGAAAAGTAAAAAGGAAGGAGAAAGCGTGTCAACAAAATTACATTATTTTTTTCTCTAAAACATAAGGGATTATTTCGGAAGTAAATTACAAAAGGGGCCTTTTGAGAGAGTCAATGGGCTATTTAGCACCACGCATTATGAAATTATAACGAGGATGAAGCAGTTGTCACTAGACTTGGCAAACAGGCGGGCCGGGCGAGTATGAGTCAAATGGGTACGGGTCAAACAGGTGAAAAATGAAAACGAGTACAAAAATGTAACACCCATACTCGGTCTTGCGGGTATGGGTGGACCCGCGAGTCACCCATTTTTTATTTATTTATTTTTGAAGGTGATTGTGATTGTTTTTTTTTTCATTTATTATATTACAATTTCAAATTATTAAGAAGAATGCATATATACTAATTATGTGTAATCATTGCAAAAAGAATAACGTTTACAAACCCTTTATGAAATTAATTTTGCTTTTATATATATAAGGAGCAAGTTAAATATATAAAGGTGATGCAGTGCTTGAAATTGCAAACAATCTAGATAATTGTTTAAAGAGAAAAGTTCAAAGGAATGGAAACAAAACAAGAGCCTCTTGTCTGCCAAAAACTCCATGAAACAAATAGAGTTAGTATAATAATAATTTAATTTAATAAGTCTGGAAACTGGAAGAGTAAATACATCTCTTTTTAATTTAACACAAAATTAAAAATTAAAAATTAACCCACATTATAAACATGCATTCATACATAATTAACTCAACAAATTGTCTATAAAAAGTCTCTCTCTCAACACTACTATAACATATCCTTATAATCCTCCTTCTCCCCTGCAATATCCATAAACACAAAACAAAACCTTAAATTAATCACACATATTACAAACATTTTCAGATCTTCACATTTCCTCAAACTACATACAAACTTGTATTCACAATGCTAATTTCAGTTTTTTTTTTTTTTTAGCGGGTACCCACGGGCATCACCTGACCCACCCGCCGAAAAAATGGACGAACCAGATACGGGTTCAACTCTCACGGGTCCTAAATGCATTAACCCGTACCCGCTAAAATTTCCCGAGTACGAGTGGACCTGCGGGTGACCTGCCCGTTTTGCCAGGTCTAGTTGTCACCAGGGAAGGAGCCACATAATGGGACAAGTGGGGGCTACTGCCGCCACTAGACTCAATATGACATTTTAATTTTCAATAATACTACACATACAACATTTCTCATACACTTTTGTATGAAAAACAAATAATATAATTTAGTTTATTACACATTCTAATCAAATTTTTTTAATATCGAAAATCAGATGAATATTTTGATACAGGCTATTTAATCACATATGCTCTGATGGCGGTGCTAAAAAATTTGTAAATATTCCATGACACGATAACAACTATTTTATTTTATCTTTTATTTTTTTTCTAATACAATTAATTAATATTTATTTGAATATGTTTATATATAGTAGAACATCTTTATAGTAATACTCTATATATGAATAATCTTCATGTAGCCATAAAAAATTATGGTTCTAACTTGGGTCAGTTATAAATAGGAATATATATATAGTATCAATATGAAGACGAAAACGTAAGAGTATACAATGAACCTTTATGTTTAAACCTTTATATAAAAAGAAAAAAAGAAAGCAAACCTCTCATCTAAACGAATAAAAAATGAGACCGGGTAAGTTAAATGTCACCTTTTTTTCAAAATGTTTTTTTAAACTAGTAGTTTGTATCACAGCTTAAGAAATTATGTTAGACAATATGAATGAGGTATCTAATTTCTATAAATATATAGTCAATTCAATAATTTTAATTTCCCAAAATGTGCAGGTTTTATTATAAGGACAAATTTAATCGTAAAACCCAATGACTTACCAATTATACCTTTAATGAAACAACAAATAATATATTCTTAATATATAACACTAGATTATGCTAGACTCAATAGTTTAACACTTAATAGAACGGTTTGACATCATAATTAAACCATGCTAGATGATGCTAGATTTAGAAGTTTAGCACATTTCAGTTATTTTTGTCATTGCTATTTTATTAAGGGCAATTAAGTTAAATAATGTGATTTTATGACTATATATGTAAATATTTGATAAAATATTGATAAATAAGCTCTCTTTAACATAATAATTCCAATATATATATATATTTAAAAAAAAAATTAGATTACAAGAACAATAATTTTGAATTACACCAACTAGAACATTTGACTTCATGAACGATGTTTTGTCATTGTTGATTGGAATTCTAGTTGAGTGATTATCTTCATTCAAAACATTATATGAATCAAATGTGCCAAATTTGGTTATTATATTTGTAATAATAGAATCGAATTTACCTGACTAAGAAGAAACCTCCTCAGAATCTGCAAGGAATTATTTGTAAGTTCGATAATATTATCAGATAAGAGTCAAAGGTTTACACATCAATTCATGCTTGACTTTACTTGATAATAATATTTAAAATTACGACTTGATTTTTTAACTTTAAAAATCAGATGAATATTTTGATAGAGATTACGCAATACCGGATGTTATTGGTAAAGTACTAGTCATTCAAGGTGATGGAGGTGTTGGTATCTTGTCATTTAAATCTCTTCAAAAAGTATTGTTGGAGAAACAATTTTTGAAAAAAAATTTGAATGAGTTTGTTTAAAGATTTTTATCTTCAGAAAAAAAAAAACCAATTCAGAAGAAACTAGAAGCAATGGCAGAAGTCATTGAAAACACTATTGATGCAGAAAATTACACCAACCAGAGAGATCCGGTTGACCTTGATCGGAACCAAAACGGATGTGTACGTGGTTTAGAATAACCAGCAATGAATAATAATAGGAGCAATAAATAAAGAACAAGATGATTTTTAAAGTGGTTCAACTTTTTTAGTTGAATGCCTACGTCCACTGTAGCTCTAATGTTTTTTTCTGAATATTTCGTAACCCCTTTAAAATAATGAGTTTGGGTATATATAGTGTTACAGTTTGAATGGAAAGTTCATCAAATATGGAATTACAGTTTGAAAAGGAAAAAAATCCCGAAATTCTGGGATTGGGCGATCAATATAGGAATTGAATTTGGTCCTTATCCCAAATTTTAGGGGATCGGGATAATCGTATCTACTAGCTGTTATACTGGCGAGCCTATTTGCTCTGGTGACCTGGAATTTCTCGTTGAGCTTCCTCTGATTGAATCAAACCCTTCTACCAGCGAGCTCTTACTACAGATCACTTGACGTTAGGCACAATTTGAATCGGCTCGCTCCAGATCTGTTTGGCTTCTCCACCAGTGTCTGACTTATGCAGACTCTTTGAAAAAACCCCGCACAACATCTACCCCCCAGTGTTTGGAGGTCGATGTTGGGCTTCAAATACTATTGTCAATTGAGTCCGCTATCTTGAGATAATGAATTGTCTATTCTGACGACAGTCGGGCTGTCACGTCTCATTTAATGCAGCCGTTTCCTTAATTGCTCTGACAGCTGGTCACGTCGCTTTGTTTGTCAGCGGTTATCATTATGAGGCTTGACGGTTGCGTTTCTTTCACGGATCTTTGACAAGTGTCCCTATCATGTGACTTAGATCGCCCCCACGGTGGAGGGTCAGGATTGCTCACCCAAATCTATAAGGATTTGTTTAAAAGGAAATATCAGCGTAAATGTTATAAAAATTTTTTTTTAAACAATCCTAACCCATGAATCCTTCAAGGATGTTAGAACAAACACCCTTATATTGCCTATGTGAGATTACCAAAATACCCTTATACATGAAAATGACGAAAATACCATTTTCATCATTTTGCATGATTCCTTTTATTATCTTCTATGTGTGTGACCCGTACGCTCCTCATCATATCGGCAGTGTATAGTATTACGATTATATCCCAAATAATCGGCCCGCCGAACAAAGACCAAGATTGGTCTCTAGCAAGACATCACGACCACCCGATAGATTCGGATTCAGCTAAACTGAAACCTGTCAACAATATGGTTACTGTGCAATTCAATCCTTTCATTATCTCTTATCTCTTATCTCATCAAGGCTTGAAGAACAGAAATAGTGTCAACTTCAAATGAGTGTCTCGATATATTCATATCCGACTATCCGAGTGACAACCAAAATATAAATTGGATTTCAGTACCAACTCAATTCCACTGTGGCCATAGATTTGGGGTTGTAATCACTCATCGAATATCTATCTGAGATAATGTCTCCTGCACCCGAGAGTGACGAATTATGTGTCGTTCCACCATAGTCACGACGTGCTTCTCAATATGGCCAACGACTAACGTATTGATAACTCTAAAGAAAGTTACGTTGGGCTAATGTCAAACCACACCAATGTTCACGCGTGGCATTCCGGTGATCTCATGTCAAAGGATCACATGCACCACCATCCGTTAGAGGATTGTTCCATAGACACTGGGGTTACCATCTATATGGAATCCTCTGATGGGTTTGTCTAGTGAACTTGCTCATAAAGCAAGCACCCATGTGTCGCACCAAGTTATCTCCCAATAACTTTGACAAGCGAGATCTGTCACTATCTTTCAGCAGGGTCGTTCAACACGATGATAGCCTTACCGTATTATTTGTGCCCTTAATTCAGAATAATACTGGGGCTATGGATGTTTTAAGAATGGCTATCTTATTTGATCATAGAGTTCTCACTATCAAGATTTTAAACACTTGATACTCTCGTTATGATTCAACCAATCTTCAAGCATATATCATTTCATATAGTTGTACATACTTAGAGTATGATATAGAAAATGCCTTTTATTATAAATTAATCATGTTTTTACAAAGAGTCAATTACAATATTATTGGCTCTAGGGCACCTACACTAACATTCTCCCACTTGCACTATAGCCAATCATTCATAAACTTAATTTCGAATGCTGCTAAGTGCTTGTCATGCTTCTGCTGCGACAGAGCCTTTGTTAGTGGGTTTGTAATGTTGTCATCTGCAGGTACTCTATTTATTCGTATGTCACCTCTTTCAGTAATCTCTCTGACTAGGTGGTATCTTCTGAGTATGTGTTTGGATTGTTGGTAAGACCGCGGTTACTTAGCTTGAGCAATGGCACCATTGTTGTCACAATAGAAATCTATTGGATCAACCATGCTCGGAACTACCTCAAGTTCTATGATGAACTTCTTGATCTAGACCACCTTTTTTGCCGTATCAGACAAGGCAATGTACCCAGCTTAAGTTCTAGAGCTCTTCCAACTCACTGCAGCACCATTGAGGCAAAACACGTAGCCCGACTGCGATTTATAATCATCCTTATCAGTCTGAAATCTAGCATTAGTGTATCCTCTAACACTGAGCTCTTCATCTCCTCTATAAACCAAGAAGACATCCTTAGTCCTCTTCAAGTACTTAAGGATATTCTTGACTGCGATCCAGTGTTTTTCACCTGGGTTCGATTGATATCTACTACAAATGTTTAAAGGACAAGAGACATCAATCCTAGTATATAACATGGCATACATAATAGATCCTATTGCCGAAGCATAAGGGATTCTATTCATCTTATCTCTTTCTTCTTAGGTCTTAGGACACATGTCCTTAGAAAGAGTCAAGCCATGTGACATCGAAAGAAATCCTTTCTTGGATTCGTCCATACTGAATCTTTTCAGTAATTTGTCGATATATGTACTTTGACTTAGGCCCAGCAACCTATTTAATCTATCACGGTAGATCTTTATCCCGAGGATATAGGTTGCTTCCCCTAAGTCCTTTATGGAGAAGCACTTGGATAACCAAGTTTTCATCGATTGCAAGTTTGGTATATCATTCCCAATGATGAGTTTGTCATCTACATACAACACCAGGAATATTATCGCACTCTCACTGATCTTCTTGTATATACAGGGCTCATCTTCGTTCTTGATGAATCTAAACTCCTTAATGGCTTCATCAAAACAAATGTTCCAACTCCGTGAAGCTTGCTTGAGTCCATATATAGACCTTTGAAGTTTGCATACCTTATCCGTCTATCTTTTAAGAACAAAACCATCGAGTTGTGTCATATACACATCCTCCACAAGGTTTCCATTCAGAAAGGCGGTTTTGACATCCATCTGCCAAATTTCACAATCGCGGTATGCTGTTATTGCAAGCATAATCCTTATGGACTTAAGCATCGCAACTGGTGAAAAGATTTCATCATAGTCAATGCCATGCTTTTGTTTTAAACCTTTGGCCATCAGTACTGCTTTATAGGTTTACACCTTACCTTCCATGTCAGTCTTCTTCTTGAAGACCCATTTACATCCAATGGTTTTATCCCTTCGAGTGGATCCACCAGAGTCCATACTTGATTCTGGTACATGGAGTCCGTCTCAGATTTCATGGCTTCAAGCCATCTAACGGAATCTGGATCCACAATTGCTTAATAATATGTTCTGGGTTCATTGTCCTCATAGACTAATACGTCGCCGTGCTAAGTCACGAGATAACCATATCTCTCTGGCTCACAACGTATTCTCCCAGAACGACGTAATTCTTGTGATACATGAGGTGGTTCACTTTGTTCTGACCCATGTGGAACAACCTCTTCATGATGCTCAACCACTTCAGGTGGCACATCATCCCGTTCAAAATCTAATGCATTTTGTGGAATTAAAACTTCATCTAGTTCCATCTTCCTCCCACTAACTCCTCTGAGAATAAATTCTCTTTCCAGGAAAACCCCTGTATGAGAAACAAATATATTTTGTTCCTCCGTGTTGTAGAAGTAGTATCCTTTAGTTTCCTTAGGATACCCCACAAATATGCATTTGACAGACTTTGGAGCAAGCTTGTTCGAAGTCAATTTATTGACATAAGCTTCGCAACCCCAAATCCTTAAATAAGACAATATGGGTTTTCGCCCATACCATATTTCATATGGAGTCTTATCCACATATTTTGACAGCACTAGATTCAGTGTATGAGTTGTCGTTTCCAGGACATAACCCTAGAACGACGTGGGTAAGTTTGTATAACTCGTTATAGATTGAACCATATCAAGCAAGGTTCAATTTCTCCTTTTTGATACACCATTATGTTGCGGTGTATGAGGTGGTGTGAGTTATGAAACTATACCACACTCTTTCCGGTATTCACCAAACTCAGAGCTTAAGTATTCTCCTCCTCGATCGGATCAAAGAATCTTAATGCTCTTTCCTAGTTGATTTTGTACTTCTTGTCTGAATTCTTTAAATTTCTCAAAAGATTCAGACTTATGTCTCATGAGATAGACATAACCATATCTACTGTAGTCATTAGTAAATGTGATGAAGTACAAATATCAACCCCTGGCTTGAATTGACATCGGTCCACACACGTTAGTGTGAATTATCCCTAACAGTTTCGTAACCCTTTCACTGTGCCCAAAAAAAATGTGACTTAGTCATTTTACCTAGAAGACGTGACTCACATACCTCGTAAGATTGAAAATCAAACGGGTCCAAAACTTTTTCCTTATGGAGTTTTGCAATGTAAGTTTGGTTAACATAACCAAGCCTACAATGCCAAAGGTATGTTTGGTTTAGATTGCCATGCTTGACTTTCTTACTTTCAAGATTGAGAATTACATTGTTATTTAAATCAAGAACTTACAATCCATTATTTAATGATATAGTTCCATATTGTATACCATTCAATCTAAAAGACATCAATCCATTAGAAATCTCAAAATGGAAACCAATCCTATCAAGTTCATAAATTGAAATAATATTTCTCGAAATTGAAATAATATTTCTTGAAATTGAAGGAACAAAATAACAATCGTTTAATTTGATTACAAGCCCAGAGGGCAA
>WYDK02118158.1:3931980-3942093 GCA_009867345.2 Toxicodendron radicans
TCCAAAGATTCCTTAATTATCTACGGATTAAAATATAAATAAATAAAAATACTACGCACTTAAGCACTATGAAATGAGTTGACATTTGGGTACAGCATGTTCTATAAATAGTAAGCACGTACTAAGTGATGGAAATGGGTGGGACACCCATGATGGGATCCCATCGGTTTAGTTTATTATTGTGGTAACTGTCAAAGCAATTATCACTTCAAACTAAAGCAATTGTCAAAGGTAACTACTGTATAAAATGATTAATTTTCTTTCAAGGAAATAATAAGAATACAAACAATATAAATTTGGCAAAGGAAGAGTTTTGGTATTTTCCTTGGATTCTCTGGATTTATAATCGTGCTTTAAAAGGAATCGAGGTATTTATGCTGTGGTTTCAATTGTAATTCGTTATATATATAAATGTGATTACAATATATATATGTATGCATATATGATCTTGGATTGCAATTTGTGTAATTGCCAACAATGGTATCAAAGTCACTGGTTCATTTTTTTTTATATTCTATTTCCAAGATTTTTTGTTGAATTGAGAAATTGTGAAAATCCAGTTATTAAGGAAGGGCTGGTTTGTTTGCATGATGATAAAGGAGTGTTGTAGAAATAACAATTTGCATTTGACATATTGTTTTTGTTTTTTTTTTGTAAAACCCGTAACATTAAATGAGCCATAACTTCCAGTATAAATTGAATTAGTTTTCAATTTTTATATCAATAGATTCCTTATTCAAAAAGCTTTCCATCGGTATATTATACGCTAAATTTGGAGTTAGATTAAAGAAGTTATGATGTTTTTAATATTCGGGTCTGAATTGAGTTGAATCCGGGTCGAATACCCACTTATTAACCCGGCTGGAGGTTAGGGACGACATCCAGCCGACATGTCATATCTGTTATGTGCAAAGATATGACATGTTGTTTATTTTTTTATTGAAATTAAAAAAAAAAATTTATTCTATGGTGGTGGCTGGGATTCGAACCCAAGCCACCATTTCTTATCCAAGCCTATATCCATGGGACATGGTCCAAGAGAAAACGTTCCACTATAGAAAACATTCATGGTATAATTACAAAGTTAGAAACAAGCATCAGTTATGATACTAAACAATATTATCTTAAAAAGCTGTCCATGTCAGACTAAAGAGAAAAACAAACTGAACTAAAATGTGCTAACATCGCACGATGTGGACACAAACAAACAGTAGACTTTGAAACAAATAAAGTCTGAAAAGATTGTTAGGACATCAATCATTGTACTCACAAGTTCATAATATGACAACAAAGATTTTCAACATAAAAAATGAAGAAAGCTTGAGAGAAGAGGAGAGGAAATGAAGGACAAAAGCTGAAAATTTTTTAATTGATATAAATTTTGATGGGGTCAAAATTGTCAATTATTATAAAATATAAATCTATTTTAATATCATTTTAGTCTTTTTAAGTGTAAAAATATTAAAAGAACTTGCCTCAACGGTTAAAACACTGTAAATCCAATCTCCTTTTTGAAACAACTCTAAAGTCTAAACTTTTTGTCCTAAACTTTCAAATTAATTATATTTAAATATTTTATAACAACTTTGAGTTTCTTGAAATCCTGCCACCCTCTCAGAAAGAGTTACCCTCTCTTGGTTACTCTCTGCGTCTAGGTCATCACCTATTAGTATTACTTCCATAATGTTACAGATTTTCCCATTAGTGAAGTAGTTTTCCCTCCCTCTACACAAAAATCCTTCGTCCTATTTACACTACTCCATTGTATTCTAGATTTTTTTTTCTTTAGTCAAATAACACATGTACATCTGCCATTCTCATATACTTTCTTGCAGTTACCAACTATTAGTCAAATAACACGTGTACATGCCTTCCTCATATTTTCTTGAATTACCAACTACCATATACTAATTGTGGTATTAACTTATGAGAGCAATGTCCATCATTATATTTATATATACATAGGAAACAGGTTTCAATTCTAATTAAACCTTGAATGCCTCATCATCATGGCCAAAGGAAACTCCAATCCACTTGCTGTTCCTATCCCCATCTTTACTGGGGAAAATTATGATGTCTGGAGTATTAAGATGAAGACATATTTTTTGTCCCAAGATTTATGGGACATTGTTAATGATGGATTCTATGATCCTACTTACACTGTATTTGAGTCTGAGCAACAACAGAAGCAGTTGAAAGAAAGTAAGAAGAATGATGCAGCAGCACTTTTCATCCTTCAACAAGCGGTGGATGATAACATTTTTCCAAAAATTTCTCTAGATCAGACTGCAAATGAAGCATGGTGCACTTTGAAAAAAGAGTTCCAAGGCGTTAATCCACAGGTATGCCCGGTCAAACTACAAAGTCTCTTCTTCGTTATACCTTATCGCCTCTTCTTCATTACAGCTTACAATAGTCTCTTCTTCATTGCAGACTACCGTCTTGGCAGAAGGGATAGGGCCTGGTAAGTAGTAGAAAACTAAAATAAATTTTAAGAAGAAAATAAATAATATTCCAACCAACCAACAAAAAAGGAACCAAATAAAGTCTGAAAAGTTTTCTTTTTTTTTTTTTTTTGGCAGAGGTTTCCAAGAATTACCTGCCACTCTATAAAGCTATACTAGAAGGCGATCTGAATTCCGTTCGAAAACTCTGTGATGAGGATAATAAAGCGTTAGAAGCGAGGATCACGATAAACTTGGACACAGCTCTTCATGTAGCTGTTGGGACGGGCAAGGCCAATCATATTGTGGAGTATCTATTGAATAAGATGTCAGTGGATCAAATATCACTGAAAAATAAAGAGGGTAACACTGTTCTTTCCATTGCTGCCATTGTTGGCAATGTCCAAGCAGCCCGCAAGATAATAACGATAGATCTAAATCAAACTTTAATTAAAGAGTCAAACAAGTCTAGAAGGATACCTTTGATTGAGGCCACTCGCCATAGCCAAAAGAAGATGGTAAAATATTTACTGCAATTCAGCAACGAATATTTGGATTCTGCAACAAGTTTTACATCTGGTCTTATTTTCGCAAAATTGCTTATAACTGCTGAATTTTATGGTTAGTTAATTCTTTCTTTTGCTAACTTTCAATACATGCCGATGAAAGTTTATTTACTTTATTGATACATATTTTCAAAATTTTCTTCACGTCTAAATTTGAAATTAATGATCCTAAATTCATGTCCATCATTATGTCTCAGACTTGGCTTTAGACTTCCTCAAAACACATCGAAGTTTAGCGACAATGACATTGTATGGTGGTGAATCACTTTTGAGTGAAATAACCAAAAAGCCATCAGCATTTCCTAGTGGAAGAACAAGAAAGCTACCGTTTTGGGAATACGTTGGCATTTCTAAGGGTGAGTTACATTTCCTAGTGGAAGAACAATGTTATATTTTTATTTTATTTTGTAGCTATATAAAATTCTTTTTAGCTCAGCATGTATTAATAAACAATAGTGTTCGAGTAGTATTCTACAAATGAAGATGTTTCAAATTAAAAAGGATTGAAACCTTGGATTTTCTTTCATTCTTCTTCTTCTTTTTTTTTTTTTTTTTTTTCCAAATTCCAAAAGGAGGAACAAACTTATGACTTACAATACTTTACTCGGTTATATATACAGTTAATTATTGTCATTATTGACTGTTGAATCTGTTTAATTTGCAGTTACAAGTTATACAAAAAAAAAAAAAGGAGAGACAAAGTTGATGCATGATGACAACGTACTTGAACTTGTCAGACACTTGTGCAAGGTAATTGTAAATGATATAAAGGACTATAGAACAACTTCTTTGATACTAAAACGACCACTTCTTTTAGCGGCAAAAACGGGGATTTGCGAAATCGTGGAAGCGATTGTAAAGTCATATCCTGATGCAATCTGGCTTACGAATGAAAAGAATCAAAATGTACTCCATTTAGCAGTCATGAATCGTCAAGAGAAAGTGTTTAACCTCATTTATCAAATGATTAATCACAAAAATTTGTTATTGATGTCTCAATACGTTGATACGAACATCTTGTATTTAGCTGGACAGCTAGCTCCTAAAAATAAACTAAATGTCATTGCTGGTGCAGCTTTGCAAATGCAGCGTGAGTTACAGTGGTTTAAGGTAAGATTTTTTATTTTTAAACATTAAATAGCTGCTTTTGGTAGTCTAGTGTATTCCAGCTATTTTTGTTTTTATTATTTTCATTAAGTCATGTGATTTTATTGTTAAATATGACACTTAAACAAAACCTTAACATTTCTTTAAGAATTTAGTAGACCTGTTTTGGGCGATGGCTAAGTCAATAGTCACATCCTACTCCTACATTACTTGTGAATAAGTCTGGGAATTAGTTTACAAGACTTTAGTCCTATTCTCACTTAGTAGGCATGTTTTGGGCTTGATATACATTTTTGTTATTTATTTTCTTTCATATATATTTATGTTGTAGTTATGAACTTTATGTATATAGGAAGTAGAGAACATAGTACCTTCCGATTGCAAAAACGAAATAAATTGTATAGGAGAAACTCCGGCAACGGTATTTTATAAGGCCCATAAGAAACTTGTTAAAGAAGGTGAGAAATGGATGAAGGAAGCAGCACTCTTTCAACATTTGATATAATACAAGCAAACGATTGTGAATAGGAAGTTATAAGTATGTCCAATGTATTAGTAATATTATGCTAAAGAAACTGCGTTTTTTTAAATGTATTTTCGTTGCAATGAAATTTATCTTATGCAGGAAGTAGAGAAGATTGTTCAACCTGCCTTAAAAGGGGATAAAAATTTCAAAGATCAAACTCCGGCAATGGTATTTACCGAAGAACATAAGGAACTCGTTAAAGAAGGTGAGAAATGGGTGAAAGATACAGCATCCTCGTGCTCAGTAGCAGCAGCGCTCATTGCTACAATAGTTTTTGCAGCAGCAATCACTGTACCTGGTGATTACAACAACAATGGGCATCCAAATTTTTACAAAGACGCAGCCTTCAAGATCTTTAGCATTTCAGATGCACTCTCTCTATCATCATCAATTGCTGCCATCATAATGTTCTTGTCCATCCTCACTGCTCGGTATGCAGAATATGATTTTCTTTATTCCCTACCCAAAAGGTTAATATGGGGTCTTTTTATGTTGTTCCTCTCTCTAACTACTCTGATGGTAGCGTTTTGTGCCGCTTTTTTTCTGGTGTCTGCTGAAGAAAAGGTGAATTGGTTCCTGGGTTTAGTTGTTGTATCAGCTTTAGTGCCTGTGTACATGTACGCTGTTTCGCAGTTTCCGCTCTTGTGTGAATTGTTCATTTCGACATATCGCCCTGGCATTTTTCGCAAGCAACCTCTACTAAGTGATGATAAGTGATAAAACATATTTAAATTAGTCTCTTTAGAGAGTGTGATTAGATAAGAAAAGATTTGCTCTATCATTTTGTATTCTACTGACATTGTTGTATTGCCATCTTTACATAGGCTGAAATACATGAAACTGTTATTATAACTTCTTGTTGTGATGCTGAATTTGCTTAATGTATAGGAGGGCAAATCAACAGAGAGAATGTTGGATATGAAAAAGATGCATTCTGTGTGTAGAAATTGTGTTTGTCAAACATATGAAACTGTGTGCTCACATTTCTAATTGTGTGCACGTTTTAAATCAGATCTTATGTTGTTTCGTTTTTTACATATGTCTGTGAACACCTTTGTTTCTATTAACACATTGTTGATCAGCTCTAATGAATTTCTGGAATGATCTTCTTCTGTACAATTGGCACTATTTCGGATATTAACTTCTTAAGAAAAATGACTTAACCATCAAAGAGTCTTTATTGCTTAAAGCTCAATCTGAACTAACTGAAGCTAAAGTTGTTGTTGAGAAACTTAATGTATGGTCAATCAAGCTTGATGAAGTTTTGGGACAAGGGAAGACATATGGAGACAAAACTGGATTGAGATTTTCACCAGGAGCTAGCACATTCACAAGTATGCGCACTTTTATGAAAGCAGCTAAAGCGGTTCTAGATATTTCCTTGGAAAAACAAATGTTGAGGGTAAAGAAATTCATTCCCATTTGTCATTTTTTCCATAAGAAATGTCATATCAGACTGAAATGTTTCAAGTTCATTGCATATTTGAGAAAATGTTTTTAAAATCATTCCTTGTTTTTGAGTGAGAATAATGCAACAAAGAATATTGTTTTCCATAAAAAGGTGTGGAAACAGAGGCCTGTTGTGAACTCACTTGTTGCACACACATCACTGCTTGCTTTTCAAAACGATCTCTGGTATCTGGATAGTGGGTATTCTAGGCACATGACAAGAAATATATCATTTTTAACAAACCTATAATGTGTGACAATGGCCATGTTACTTATGGTGATGGTAAGAAAGGTAATATTTTGGGAAAAACACATGTGGAAACCCTAGGACTGAATTAAAAGAAAAATAAGAGAGTTTTTAGTTTTTATCTAATGTTTTGTTGAAAAATTGGAAGAGGGAGCTGCACAAGGGAGATTAGCCAAGAAGAAGGAATTATGAATTGAGTTGATCAACCATAGTGAAGTTTCCTTTGACTTGTCTGTAATCATGTTACTCTTGATGATCAATAAAAAAATTGGTTTTTATTTCTTCTTGAGTATGAACTAAATTTTATTTTAGGGCTAAGATGTAGCCCAATTCTTCTGAATATGTGATTGTATGAATTGCATTACTTCCATTGAGATAAACCTAAGTTTTATTATTGTTGATAACGCTTTTGATTCTAAGGGCCCTAGGATTGAATGAATTAATGAATTAGGTTGAGATCGAGAGATGAAACTTAGTTGGCCGTTGGTAATAAAGCCACAGATTGAGCGAATGCTAGAGATAAGTTAACGTGATTTGTGAGGTTTCGGGAGAATCCAGAGAGATTAATGATCTTCACTTGTTTAAATCTGATTAGAGATAATTCAGGTTAACAATTAGAAGTTAATTCGATAACTGCTCGAGAGAGAGATATTGGAAAGTCAGGGATTTTGACCTTTAGGATTAGTTTAATGGGAGTTTTGCAAGTCATCAACATATATGAGAGAGGAATTGGTGCGAAGTCTATGCCCTAGTTTGTTTTATTTGAATTAATTTCCAAGGTTTATTAGCGTATTTTCATCATTTGACTGTTTAGTTTTAGTTGTTAATTTTAGCTAAAGATTTTATCAACCAAAGTCGATTTAATCAGATAATGACGCGATAGTTAAATTAGCACTTGATAATAGGATTCCCTTGGGTACAATATCTGGACTTTTCCACTTTATTACTTGTGCAATTCCGTCCACTTACGGATTTTCACAACAGAAATCAGGATCAAAATTGACAGACCCTGCACTCAATGACCTTGAGCTCGATGACGAACTAAAAAAATGCCTATTCATTAAATCTATAAAGTCATCCCAATTGAAGTCCATGGTTGCCTATGTGGCTGGAGCACAATGAAGACGAAAACCTAGTGAGTTTGTTATGTTCGACGTGAAAACATCGAACTCTAGCAAGAAAACTAGAAAACTCAAAGACACACGAAAACGACCTAAACATGTAAACTCCCCAAAACAACACCCAAGACCATTTCATCTTCCCAAACACAACCCATTCAACATCACCAACACCAACAACACCACACAAAACACCCAAGAGCACCATTGTTACTGGAAACTAAGAAACTACAAGGACAAGCCAAAAACGAATAAAACAGTGGCGAAAAGGATTACCTGACGACGAAGAAAGCTTCATCGAACGCACATCACTGACTTTCGGTCAGAAAATGGGTGTTTAGGAATTGGGAAAGCGAAGGAGTCTGAGAAAATGCGAAGGAAAATGATGAGAACGTTGAGAGAGTCCGAAAAAGAAATGCAAAAACTTGGAGGAGAAGCCAAAGAAGTGTCCGTTCATTTTTTCCCTCCCGATTTATATACCAAATCAACGAACGATCTCAGCCATCCGCGATCTCCACGTGGCAACCATCGGAGTCGACGGTTATTGTCCCTTTTTATAACCGCAAAGGCGAATCCTGACCGTTGGTTATCTCCACGTGGCAAGCATAAGAGACATCAGTCTTTTTCTCTCTCTCACAACTGCGTAAATGATCTCCCACTGTCCGATCTCGGACGCGTGTCACGATCTTACGGCTGGCAGTTGAGGAGTTGGTGAGCGCGTGGTCGCACGCGCTCACTTGAACCGACGTGCTCATTTATGGCGCCTTGCGGAATGTTTTTTCATTATGGCGAACATCAAATGTGCCTCACGCGCATTTAATGCTTCCTCATATTCGGAGTAAATTCCGTCTGTTTGCTCAGTGTGAGAAAATGAAAAGTCTTGTAAGATCATCGGAAGTTCGTACTTTGAGGAATTAGGCCGCTATTGATTCTTACAACGAGCGATCAGTTCATCAGCGAACAAGATCCGGTCAAAAAGATATGTTGGTAGCCTAATCAAGTCAGAGCAGTTCGCTAAAACGACTAGTACAGTGAATGATACTTTTCGGAGTCTGATCACAATCAACAATCTCGCACTCCAAAAACTTGTGGGTATTTGTTATAGGGAAAATTTTAGTTAGGTCATTGATGACGTCATGCGACCTCCCAAGTCGCGACACATGTCCGCTGATGACCATACCTAGTTCTATTGTACGTTGGAGACGTCACACGAACTCTCAGGTCTCTCCATCTGTCAACTAATCACCTCATCCCTTTCTATTGTATCCGATCGACCAAGTTACAACCCACTTGCTACACTTGCCTCGATCCTATTGACCAAGTTGCAACTCACTTGCTACACTTGCCTCGATCCCATTAACCAGTTGCAAAGCACTTGGAGCACTTGCATCAACTAGTTATCCACCGCTTGCAACTCATACCTTATCAACAAATTACATCTGTCTGGTGGGACCCGCGATTACTTCCTATAAATAGAAGGTCTCCATCAACGTTTTGGAGGATCGATCAATAAATCTATCTCAAAAGCTCTAAGCTTATCTCTCTTACAAGGAAACCGACTAAGAAGCTCCGAACAATTTTCTCTCTCTAGAACTGCTCTGTTCGTATACTTAGATCGTCACGATCAAACTTGTAATCCCTATGTTCAATAAAAACAAACAATAGATGTAAGAGTTCGCTAGCTAGCTCCGAACCACTATAAAATCTTGTCTCTTTCATTTTAATAGTCATTAATTAGTAAACTAAAGGATCAGATCGCCATCACCAATAACTAATCCACAATCAACCTGACTACGCCCTGGTCGCAACGACCAGATCATATTTAGTTCGTTGGCGTTGCAATTTTACCCGTTAACGTACTGTTGTCAGGTGTTTTTACGCCGACAACGAACAAGCTACGATCGGGTCGTTGCGATCCCAAACGCGTCAAGGTTATTTCGAATTGAATGTGTTTAGGTGTTTGGGATTGATTTCGGTTTGATTGTCAGATCGTGAGATCGTTGAGAACAATAATAATAAAGACATAAAATTAAATAAATGACACATAATATTTTTATAGTGGTTCGGATGCTATTGGCGAATCCTACTTCCACTTTTGTATATTGATCGGATATTACAAAGGGAGTTGTAGCTCTAATAAAAGGGAGGTTGTTGGGACCATTTTCTGATCAGAGGTATGAACTCCTAGAAAAAGAGAGAGATCAAGAGAGATTGATCTGGACCAGATCCTGAATAAAGGAGAAAATTTCTCCTTTTATAGTGTTTTGGAATGAGTTTTGTGGTTGAGGTGGTGCCATGTGGATGAATATGGTCCAAGTATAAAGATATTTAATTGTGTGGTGGAGAACTTGAGATGAGAAATGCAACTTGGCCACTTGAAAGATATTTGCAACTTTGACAACTTGAAGGGGTGAGCTTGAGATCAACTTGCAACATGGGGGTCCTTCCCGATCAGATTTATCCCATATCAGTATTAAATGTTGTTGGTGAGCATGATAAACGTTGATGATAAATAACAAGTACCTTGGTACTGTTAGTAGTTAGATAATAAATAGTTATAATAACACAATAACTCAAATGGTGGATGGAAGAATGGATGGAATTAATGTTACCTTAATTACCGTCTCCTACTATCATCTGGTCTATTAATGAATGT